>OX465036.1:4962564-5005064 GCA_949841015.1 Aplysina aerophoba | reverse complement strand
GTTGGTTAGTTCTTCGGTTGTTCAGTTGTTTGGTTGGCTTGCTGGCTGGTAGATTGCTTGGTTGCTTGCTTGGTTGCTTGCTTGGTTGGTTGGTCGGTTGGTTGGTTGGTCGGTTGGTTGGTTGGTTGGTTGATTGGTTGGTTGATTGCTTGGTGGCTTGGTTGTTTGTTTGGTTGGTTGGTTTCTTGGTTGGTTAGTTGTTCGGTTAGTCGGTTGCTTTGGGTGGTTCCTTGGTAGCTGGGTTGGTTGGTTGGTTGCTTGGTGGCTTGGTTTGTAGGTTGGTTGGTTGGTTGGTTGGTTGCTTGGTTGGTTGGTTGCTTAGTTAGTTGGTTGCTTCTTTGGTTGGTTGGTTGGTGGTTGGTTGGTTGGTGGGTTACTTGGCTGGTTGGTTGCTTAGTTAGTTGGTTGCTTGTTTTTTTCTTTGGTTGGATGGTTGGTGGTTGATTGCTTTGTTTGTTGGTTGGTTGACTGGTTGGTTGGTTGCTTTGTTCGTTAGGTGGTCAGTTGCTTGGTTGGTTGGTTGGTTTGTTGGTTGGTCGGTTGGTTGGTCGGTTGGTTGGTTGCTTGGTTGGTGGGTTTTTTAATTGGTTGGTTGGTTGGTTGGTCGGTTGGTCGGTTGGTTGGTTGCTTGGTTGGTGGGTTTGTGGATTGGTTGGTTGGTTGCTTGCTTGGTTGGTTGGTTGGTTGGTTTGTTAGTTTCTTGGTTGGCTTATTGTTTATTTGGTTGGTTGATAGGTTTTTTGGTTGGCTTTATTGGTTGGTTGCTTGGTTGCTTTTTTGCTTGGTTGGTTTGTTGGTTGGTGGGTTGTTTGGTTTGTTGGTTGTTTGGTTGGTTGTTTGGTTGTTTGGTTGTTTGTTTGGTTGGTTCGTTGTTTAGTTGTTTGGTTGGTTGCTTTGTTGGTTGGTTGGTTGGTTAGTTGGTTGCTTGGTTGGTTGCTTCTTGGTTGGTTGGTTGGTTTCGTTACTTTGTTGGTTGGTTGGTTGGTCGGTTGGTCGGTTGGTTGGTTGCTTGCTTGGTGAGTTTGTTGATTGGTTGGTTGGTTGGTTGGTTGGTTACGTTCTTGTTTGTTTGGTTGGTTGGTTTTGTTGTTCGGTTGCTTGGTTGGTTGGTTTGTTGTTTAATTGATTTGTTGGTTGGTTAGTTTGTTTGCTGGCTAGTTAGATGGTTGCTTGGTTGGTTGGTTGCTTGGTTGGTTCGTTGTTAGTTGGATGTTTGGTTGGTAGGTTGGTTGGTTGGTTGATTGGTTGGTTGCTTGTTTGCTTGGTTGGTTCGTTGTTTGTTTGGTTGTTTGGATGGTTGGTTTTGTTGATTGGTTGGTTGGTTGGTTTCTTGGTTGGCTGGTTGGTTTGTTGGTTTGTTGGTTGGTTGGTTGGGTGGTTGGTTCGTTGGTTGGTCGGTTGGTCGGTTGGTAGGTTGCTTGGTTGGTGGGTTTGTTGATTGGTTGGTTGGTTGATTGCTTGGTTGGTTGGTTGATTGGTTGGTTGGATGGTTGCTTGGTTGGTTGGTTGGTTGGTTGGTAGGTTGGTTGCTTATTTGCTTGGTTGGTTGGTTGTCCATGCTCCCATCACTGCTAATCATTGCACCAAGATACTTCATCACCTCCACCTGCTCCACTTTCTGACCATTTACTTCCACATTGCACACATCTTGATTGGAAGGAAGCAAGATGTGTGCAATGTGGAAGTAAATGGTCAGAAAGTGGAGCAGGTGGAGGTCATGAAGTATCTTGGTGCAATGATTAGCAGTGATGGGAGCATGGATAGCGAGGTGGAGCAAAGAATAGGAATGGCATCAAAGATGATTGGGGCGATTGGAAGAACAGTGCTGGGAACGAAGGAACTGACTAAGGGTACGAAAGTGCGAGTGGTCAATGCTGTGGTGATACCCACCTTGACATATGGTTGGGAACCAAATGACCAAACAACCAAATGACCAACCAAATGACCAACCGAATGACCAACCAAATGACCAACCAAATGACCAACCAAATGACCTACCAAATGACCAAACAAATGACCAACATGACCAACCAACCAAATGACCAACCAACCAAATGACCAAAATGACCAACCAAATGACAAAAATGAACAACCAAATGAACAACCAAATGAACAACCAAATGAACAACCAACTAAATGACCAACCAACCAAATGACCAACCAAATGACCAACCAAATGACTAACCAACCAAATGACTAACCAACCAAATGACCAAACAACCAAATAACCAAATGACCAACCAAATGACCAACCAAATGACCAACCAACCAAATGACCAACCAAATGACCAACCAAATGACCAACCAAATGACCAACCAAATGACTAACCAACCAAATGACCAACCAACCAAATAACCAAACGAACAACCAAATGACCAACCAAATGACTAACCAACCAATTGACCAGCCAACCAAATAACCAAATGACCAACCAAATGACCAACCAAATGACCAACCAAATGACCAACCAAATGACTAACCAAATGACCAACCAAATGACCAACCAAATGACCAACTAAATGACCAACCAAATGACCAACCAAATGACCAACCAAATGACCAACCAAATGACCAACCAAATGACCAACCAACCAAATGACCAACCAACCAAATGACCAACCAACCAAATGACCAAAATGACCAACCAAATGACAAAAATGACCAACCAAATGAACAACCAAATGAACAACCAAATAAACAAACAACCAAATGAACAACCAACCAAATGACCAACCAAATGACCAACCAAATGACCAACCAAATGACCAAACAAATGACCAACCAACCAAATGACCAACCAAATGACAAACCACATGACAAACCACATGACCAACCAAATGACCAACCAAATGACTAACCAACCAAATGACCAACCAACCAAATAACCAAATGACCAACCAAATGACCAAACAAATGACCAAACAAATGACCAAACAAATGACCAACATGACCAAACAACCAAATGACCAACCACCCGAATAACCAAATGACCAACCAAATGACCAACCAACCAAATGACCAACCAACCAAATGACCAACCAACCAAATAACCAACCAACCAAATGACCAACCAACCAAATGACCAAACAACCAAATGACCAACCAACCAAATGACCAACTAAATGACCAACCATATGACCAACCAAATGACCAACCAAATGACCAACCAACCAAATGACCAACCAACCAAATGACCAACCAACCAAATGACCAACCAACCAAATGACCAAAATGACCAACCAAATGACTAACCAAATGACCAACCAAATGACCAACCAACCAAATGACCAACCAAATGACTAACCAACCAAATGACCAACCAACCAAATAACCAAATGACCAACCAAATGACCAACCAACCAAATAACCAAATGACCAACCAAATGACCAACCAACCAAATAACCAAATGACCAACCAAATGACCAACCAAATGACCAACCAACCAAATGACCAACCAACCAAATGACCAACCAACCAAATGACCAACCGAATGACCAACCGAATGACCAACGAAATGACCAACCAAATGACCAACCAAATGACCAACCAAATGACTAACCAAATGACCACCAACCAAGCAAATCACCAACCAAGCAACCCACCAAACCAAGCAAGCGACCAACCAAACAAACCACCAACCAAACAACCCACCAACCAAGCAACCCACCAACCAAGCAACCCACCAACCAAGCAACCAAGAAACCAAGCAACCAACCAACCAAGCAACCAACCAACCAACCAAGCAACCAACCAACCAACCAAGCAACCAACCAACCAACAAAGCAAGCAACCAAGCAACCAACCAAGCAACCAACCAACCAACCACGATACAACATACTGGCTCAAGTGGACAGCAGGAAATGATGTGAGGGGGACGACAAGAGGAGTGGGTAGGAGAGGATGGAATGTTGTTTGGGTGGGAGTGTGTTGTATCTTGCATTGGAGAATATCCTACTTGCCCCTTTTCCCCTCCTGTACTCAGATCTGGTGCTGGGTAAACAATGACTTCCACCATCACGGCACACCTTGGACCTGCTCTGTTGTGTCTGTGCCAACGTGGATGGTCTTCCACTCCAGAAGTCTGTCAAGATTGTCAACGGCTTCTTTCTCTACTTTGCCATTCTGATGGATGTAAGAGCTCATTCCAGCTGTTTTGTGTACAGTGAGGCCCCAGATTGTAGCTTCCCTGGTGCCCAGGACCTCCAAAGCTGTAAGAAGTGCCCCTGATCAAACAGCGAACCTTTCCTAAGAAAGACATTAGTCCGTTTGTTAGCTGTTGTTGTGGGGGATTGGTGTTAGGGTTGTGGGGGGTCTTGTTGGCTTTATATTTGCATGTTTTATGTGGATTCTTATGAGTGTTTAGCTACGAGCGTGTGAGGTTGGTAGGTGGATTAGTTATCTGTGTAAGATGGATTTGGTGCGGTAGGTACTGTTGGCATTTCTCTTGTCTGTTTGTACGTATGTCTGTGTGGTCTATGGCTTGTTGGTTGTGCATCTCCTTTGTATTTGTTTTTTGCTGATTTCTTCATTTTGTTCGGATTATGGTGTCGGTTGAGATGCAGTTGAGGCCAAGGGGTGTTATGGTGGATGGTGTGTTGGTACAGTGTGTTTCCTTCGTCTGTAGGTCTCTTTTGGCATTTCTTTTGTCTGTTTGTACGTATGTCTGTGTGGTCTATGGCTTCAAATTTGTATGTCTCTGGTTGTGTGTTGGTTGTTCCTGAAGTGGTATGTTGATTCGCGTGAAGTGTTGTGTTTCACATCTACTTTCATTTAGTCGTGTGTGGAGACTGCCTATAGCTAGTGTTTGGCCGAGATACTGTTTGTGGCATCTTTAGCAGGTGACTAGATAGACAATTCCACTGCTCCTACATGTGTAGTTGCATTTAGTTGTGTGTGTTGTTCCAAGTGTGGTGCTTAGGAATTGGTGTCTTGTTGGGATGTTGGGGCATGTGGGGCATTTTCTGTTCCAGCATTTGTTTGTGCAGTGAGGTTTTAGTGTGGGTCGGTTTGTTGGCGTTGCCAATTCGTATGTATCTGGTTTTGGCTAGTTTGTTTCTGAGTGATGGATTTCTCCTGTAGCACATTGTTATGTTTCTGGATAGTTCTGGGTTTCCTTGGATTATTTTGTGGTGGTGGTTATATGTGGCTGTACTGATAATGGGTCTGTCAGACATTGGGTTTTGTGTGTTTTCTTTAGGAAGTATATGTGTGGGGTTGATGTTCTGGATAAGGGTTGTGGTGGCATTTTTTATGTTTGTCTACTTCCTCTTTGATGTCTTTCACTTTCACTTGGTGTATGTGTCTCCGGTGGTATTGTTGTTGGTGTGTGTGGCTTGTTTTGTGGGTGGCTGGTGGATTTCTGTGTAGAGTTCTGTGTATATCCGTTTTGAGTTTGTCGAGGTTGTGTATGATTTCTCTTGGTTTGGTCTTCTTCGGGTTCGGTACAAAGGACAGTCCCTTATTGAGGACCTCCATTGCAGCTTTTGTGAGTATTTTGTTGCTCAGGTTGACTATTGTGTCTGTGGTGTTAGGTTGTTGAGTTGGCTGGAGTCTGGCGTTTTGGCGGGCTTTATGGGGAATTCTTGACCAATTGACATGACCAATTAAAAACCAATTGATTTTCTGTTATACGCAAGTGGGCTCATAGCAGGTATATACATAAGCTCAGATGGGACATGCAGGATGTCAAGTCGGTCAATTCTCTTCTCTCTTGTTTCTCCTGCACCTAATGTGAAATGATCCTTCTGAAGCTTGGTGACTTACCTCCTTCTCCACGTTCTTGATTTGGGTCTGGCATTCACCATTGTGTTAATTTGTGACAAACTGGGCACATGAATGAACCCTGTTGAACTAAAGCAGGATACTCTAGGCCACATCCTGAGGACACTGCAGATTGCATATGCTCAAGATGGCCTTGTCAAAGGAGAGTCCATCATCGTCGAGTGAGATCAAGTACGTAGTTGCCAAGGTACCTATGGGACACGATGCAACGTGCTGGCTCTAGAGGACAGCAGGAAATGATGTGAGGGGGACGACAAGAGGAGTGGGTAGGAAGGGTTGGAGTGCTGTTTGGGTGGGAATGTGTTGAATGTTGCATTGGAGCATATCCTACTTCCCCCTTTTCCCCTCCTGCACTCAGATCTGGTGCTGGGTAAACAATGCCTTCCACCATCACGGCACACCTTGGACCTGCTCTGTTGTGTCTGTGCCAACGTGGATGGTCTTCCAGTCCAGACGTCTGTCAAGATTGCCAACGGCTTTGCCATTCTGATGGGTGTAAGAGTTCCCTCCAGCTGTTTTGCGTACAGTGATGCCCCAGATTGTAGCCTCCCTGGTGCCCCGGAACTCCAGAGCTGTAAGAAGTGCCCCTGATCAAACAGCAACCTTTCCTGAAAAGTCATTTAGTCCGTTTGTTAGCTTTGTTGTGGGGGTTGGTGTTAGGGTTGTGGTGGTCTCGTTGGCTTTATATTTGCATGCTTTACGTGGATTCTTATGAGTATGTAGCTAGGAACGTCTGAGGTTGGTAGGTGGATTAGTAACGTATCTGTAAGATGGATTTGGTGCGGTAGGTATTATTGGTGTCTCACTGGTCGCTGGAGTAGAGTTGATTTCTTGGGGGTGGTGTTTGTGCAGGTGGGATCGAGTGTGGGTTGTATTATCCCTAAACCTAACCCTAACCCTAACCAAGCAACCACGCACCAACCAACCAACCGACCAACCAACAAAGCAACCAACCAACCAACCAACCAATCAACCAAACAACCAACAAACCTACCAACCAACCAACCGACCAACCAAATGACCAACCAAATGACCAACCAAATGACCAACCAACCAAATGACCAACCACCCAAATAACCAATGACCAACCAAATGACCAACCAAATGACGAACCAACCAAATGACCAACCAATGAACCAAACAACCAGCAAACCTACCAACCAACCAACCGACCAACCAAATGACCAACCAAATGACCAACCAACCAAATGACCAACCAAATGACCAACCAAATGACCAACCAACCAAATGACCAACCACCCAAATAACCAAATGACCAACCAAATGACCAACCAACCAAATGACCAACCAACCAAATGACCAACCAAATGACCAACCAAATGACCAACCAAATGACCAACCAGCCAAATGACCAACCAACCAAATGACCAACCAAATGACCAACCAAATGACCAACCACCCAAATAACCAAATGACCAACCAAATGACCAACCAAATGACCAACCAACCAAATGACCAACCAACCAAATGACCAACCAAATGACCAAACAAATGACCAACCAAATGACCAAACAAATGACCAAACAAATGACCAAACAAATGACCAACCAAATGACCAACCAAATGACCAACCAAATGACCAACCAACCAAATGACCAACCAACCAAATGACCAACCAAATGACCAACCAAATGACCAAAATGACCAACCAAATGACCAACCAAATGACCAACCAAATGACCAACCAAATGACCAAAATGACCAACCAAACAACCAACCAAATGACCAAAA
Source organism: Aplysina aerophoba (assembly GCA_949841015.1). Classification (NCBI taxonomy): domain Eukaryota; kingdom Metazoa; phylum Porifera; class Demospongiae; order Verongiida; family Aplysinidae; genus Aplysina; species Aplysina aerophoba. The sequence continues at coordinate 4,997,529 of OX465036.1, read as the reverse complement.
TGACCAACCAAATGACCAACCAAATGACCAACCAACCAAATGACCAACCAAATGACCAACTAAATGACCAACCAAATGACCAACCAAATGACCAACCAACCAACCAACCAAATGACCAAAATGACCAACCAAATGACCAACCAAATGACCAACCAAATGACCAACCAACCAAATGACCAACCAAATGACCAACCAAATGACTAACCAGCCAAATGACCAACCAACCAAATAGCCAAATGACCAACCAAATGACCAACCAAATGACCAACCAAATGACCAACCAACCAAATGACCAACCAACTAAATGACCAACCAACCAAATGACCAACCAACCAAATGACCAACCAACCAAATGACCAACCAACCAAATGACCAACCGAATGACCAACCGAATGACCAACAACCAAATGACCAACCAAATGACCAACAACCAAATGACCAACCAAATGACCACCAACCGAGCAACCCACCAACCAAGCAACCCACCAACCAAGCAACCCACCAACCAAGCAACTCACCAACCAAGCAACCCACCAACCAAGCAACCCACCAACCAAGCAACCCACCAACCAAGCAACCCACCAACCAAGCAACCCACCAACCAAGCAACCAAGAAACCAACCAACCAAGCAACCAACCAACCAAGCAACCAACCAACCAAACAATCAACCAACCAAGCAACCAACCAACCAAGCAAGCAACCAACAAACCTACCAACCAACCAACCGACCAACCAAATGACCAACCAAATGACCAACCAAATGACCAACCAAATGACCAACCAACCAAATGACCAACCACCCAAATAACCAAATGACCAACCAAATGACCAACCAACCAAATGACCAACCAACCAAATGACCAACCAAATGACCAACCAAATGACCAACCAAATGACCAACCAAATGACCAACCAGCCAAATGACCAACCAACCAAATGACCAACCAAATGACCAACCAAGTGACCAACCACCCAAATAACCAAATGACCAACCAAATGACCAACCAAATGACCAACCAACCAAATGACCAACCAACCAAATGACCAACCAACCAAATGACCAACCAACCAAATGACCAAACAACCAAATGACCAACCAAATGACCAACCAAATGACCAACCAAATGACTAACCAAATGACCAAACAAATGACCAAACAAATGACCAAACAAATGACCAAACAAATGACCAAACAAATGACCAAACAAATGACCAAACAAATGACCAACCAAATGACCAACCAACCAAATGACCAACCAACCAAATGACCAACCAAATGACCAACCAAATGACCAAAATGACCAACCAAATGACCAACCAAATGACCAACCAAATGACCAACCAAATGACCAAAATGACCAACCAAACAACCAACCAAATGACCAAAATGACCAACCAAATGACCAACCAAATGACCAACCAACCAAATGACCAACCAAATGACCAACTAAATGACCAACCAAATGACCAACCAAATGACCAACCAACCAACCAACCAAATGACCAAAATGACCAACCAAATGACCAACCAAATGACCAACCAAATGACCAACCAACCAAATGACCAACCAAATGACCAACCAAATGACTAACCAACCAAATGACCAACCAACCAAATAGCCAAATGACCAACCAAATGACCAACCAAATGACCAACCAAATGACCAACCAACCAAATGACCAACCAACTAAATGACCAACCAACCAAATGACCAACCAACCAAATGACCAACCAACCAAATGACCAACCGAATGACCAACCGAATGACCAACAACCAAATGACCAACCAAATGACCAACAACCAAATGACCAACCAAATGACCACCAACCGAGCAACCCACCAACCAAGCAGCCCACCAACCAAGCAACCCACCAACCAAGCAACCCACCAACCAAGCAACCAAGAAACCAACCAACCAAGCAACCAACCAACCAAGCAACCAACCAACCAAGCAATCAACCAACCAAGCAACCAACCAACCAAGCAAGCAACCAACCAACCAAGCAACCAACCAACCAAGCAACCAACCAACCAACCACGATGCAACATACTGGCTCAAGTGGACAGCAGGAAATGATGTGAGGGGGACGACAAGAGGAGTGGGTAGGAGAGGATGGAATGTTGTTTGGGTGGGAGTGTGTTGTATCTTGCATTGGAGAATATCCTACTTGCCCCTTTTCCCCTCCTGTACTCAGATCTGGTGCTGGGTAAACAATGACTTCCACCATCACGGCACACCTTGGACCTGCTCTGTTGTGTCTGTGCCAACGTGGATAGTCTTCCACTCCAGAAGTCTGTCAAGATTGTCAACGGCGTCTTTCTCTACTTTGCCATTCTGATGGATGTAAGAGCTCATTCCAGCTGTTTTGTGTACAGTGAGGCCCCAGATTGTAGCTTCCCTGGTGCCCAGGACCTCCAAAGCTGTAAGAAGTGCCCCTGATCAAACAGCGACCAATCAATCAATCAATCAACATCATAAGAACGTTAAAATCCCCAGTCCTGGGGTTCGTTCTGTATATCAGAATATATGTTTACATACATGTAGGGTGGAATAATAATAACAATACTATCATCTTCCTTGCGTTAGAAAGCATCACCCCACCGCTTCCTGGGTCTTCCCCTGCGCCGCCTTCCTTCTATCTCTCCCACCATTACCCTTTCCACTAAACTTTCTGGTTTCTCCATCACCTTTACTCTCCACCTCTCTCTCCTCTCCCTCACTACATCCACAAACAGCGACCTTTCCTGAAAACTCATTAGTCCGTTTGTTAGCTGTTGATGTGGGGTGTTGTGGTTGGGGTTGTGGGGGGTCTTGTTGGCTTTATATTTGCATGTTGTATGTGGATTCTTATGAGTGTTTAGCTACGAGCGTGTGAGGTTGGTAGGTGGATTAGTTATCTGTGTAAGATGGATTTGGTGCGGTAGGTACTGTTGGCATTTCTCTTGTCTGTTTGTACGTATGTCTGTGTGGTCTATGGCTTGAATTTGTATGTCTCTGGTTGTGTGTTGGTTGTTCCTGAAGTGGTATGTTGATTCGCGTGAGGTGTTGTGTTTCACATCTACGTACTTTCATTTAGTCGTGTGTGTAGACTGCCTAGTGTTTGGCCGAGATACTGTTAGTGGCATCTTTAGCAGGTGACTAGATAGATAATTCCACTGCTCCTACATGTGTAGTTGCATTTAGTTGTGTGTGTTGTTCCAAGTGCGGCGCTTAGGAATTGGTGTCTTGTTGGAATGTTGGGGCATGTGGGGCATTTACTGTTCCAGCATTTGTTTGTGCAGTGTGGTTTTAGTGTGGGTCGGTTTGTTGGCATTGCCAATTCTTGTATGTTTCTGATTTTGGCTAGATTGTTTCTGAGTGATGAATTTCTCCTGTAGCACATTGTTATATTTCTGGATAGTTCTGGGTTTCCTTTTTGTTTGAATTGGAATCTAGTTCAGTGCTTGTTCACCAGTCTCTGGATTGTTTTGTGGTGGTGATGATATGTGGCTGTGCTGATAATGTGGCTGTCAGACATTGGGTTTTGTGTGTTTAGGAAGTATATATGTGTGGGGTTGATGTTCTGGATAAGGGTTGTGGTGGGATCAATGTTCAGGTTTATGTAGGTTTTCGTGTCTTCGGGTTTGGTACAAAGGACAGTCCCTCATTTAGGACCTCCTTTTCAGCTGTTGTGAGTCTTTTGTTGCTCAGGTTGACTATTGTTTCTGTGGTGTTAGATTGCTGAGTTCGTTGGTGTCTGGCTTTTTGGCGGGCTCACGCCTTGGGGAATTCTTGACAAATTGTCATGACCAATTAAAAACCAATGATTTTCTGTTATACGCAAGTGGGCTCATAGCAGGTATATACATAAGCTCAGATGGAACATGCAGGTTGTCAAGTTGGTCAGTTCTCTTCTCTCTTGTTTCTCCTGCACCTAATGCGAAATGATCCTTCTGAAGCTTGGTGACTTACCTCCTCCTCCAGGTGTATTCTTAATTTGAGTCTGGCATTCACTATTCTGTTAATTTGTGACAAACTGGGCACATGAATGAACCCTGTTGAACTAAAGCAGGATACTCTAGGCCACATCCTGACGACCCTGCAGATTGCATATGCTCAAGATGGCCTTGTCAAAGGAGGGTCCATCATCGTCGAGTGAGATCAAGTAGTTGCCAAGGTACCTATGGGACACGATGCATCGTGCTGGCTCTAGAGGACAGAAGGAAATGATGTGAGTGGGACGACAACAGGAGTGGGTAGGAAGGGTTGGAATGCTGTTTGGGTGGGAGTGTGTTGAATGTTGCATTGTAGCATATCCTACTTCCCCCTTTTCCCCTGCTGCACTCAGATCCGGTGCTGGGTAAACAATGACTTCCACCATCACGGCACACCTTGGACCTGCTCTGTTGTGTCTGTGCCAACGTGGATGGTCTTCCACTCTAGACGTCTGTCAAGATTGCCAACGGCTTCTCCCTCTACTTTGCCATTCTGATGGGTGTAAGAGTTCCCTCCAGCTGTTTTGCGTACAGTGAGGCCCCAGATTGTAGCCTCCCTGGTGCCCCGGAAGTCCAAACCTGTAAGAAGTGCCCCTGATCAAACAGCGACCTTTCCTGAAAAGTCATTAGTTCGTTTGTTAGCTGTTGTTGTGGGGGTCTTGTTGGCTTTATATTTTCAAGCTTTACGTGGATTCTTATGAGTGTGTAGCTAGGAACGTCTGAGGTTGGTAGGTGGATTAGTTATCTGTAAGATGGATTTGGTGCGGTAGGTATTGTTAGTGTCTCTCTGGTCACTGGAGTAGAGTTGATTTCTTGGGGGTGGTGTTTGTACATTAGGGATCGAGTGTGGGTTGTGTTAAGCCTAAACCTAACCCTAACCCTAACCAAGCAACCAACCAACCAACCAACCAACCGACCGACCAACCAACAAAGCAAGCTAGCAACCAACCAACCAACCAACCAAACAACCAACCAAACAACAAAGCAACCAACCAAACAAGCAACCAAGCAATCAGCCAAGCAAACAAACAAGCAACCCACCAACCAAACAAGCAACCAACCAACCAACCAACCAACCAACCAACCAAGCAACCCACCAAGCAACTAAGCAACCCACCAAGCAACTAAGCAACCCACCCAAGCAACCCACCATCCAACCAACCAACCAAGCAACCAAGCAACCGAACAACCAAGCAACCCATCCAAGCAACCCATCAACCAACAAAGGAACCAACCAACCAAACAATCAAACAAGCAACCGACCAACCAACCAACCAACCAACCAACCAAGCAACCAACCAACCAACCAACCAACCAACCAACCAACCAACCAACCAAGCAACCAACCAACCAGCCAAGCAACCAAGCAACCAAGCAACCAACCAAGCAACCAAGCAACCACGATGGAACGTACTGGCTCAAGTGGACAGCAGGAAATGATGTGAGGGGGAGGGCAAGTGGTGTGGGTAGGAGGGGATGGAATGTCATTTTGGGTGGGAGTGTACTGTGTGTGTTACATTGGAGCATATCCTACTTCCCCCTCTTCCCCTCCTGCACTCAGATCTGGTGCTGGGCAACAATGGCTTCCACCATCACAGCACACTGTGGACCTGCTCTGTTGTGTCTGTGCCAACGTGGATGGTGTTCCACTACAGACGTCTGTCAAGATTGCAAACGGCTTTCCCTTTACTTCGCCATTCTAATGGATGTAAACATTCACTCCAGCTGTTTTACGTACAGCGAGGCCCCAGATTGTAGCATCCCTGGTGCCCCAGAACTCCAAACCAGTTGGAAGTTCCCATGATCAAACAGAGACCTTCCCTGAAAAGTTCTTAATCCGTTTGTTAGCTTTTATTGTCGGTGGGTTGGTGTTGGGGCTGTGGGGATCTCGTTAGCTTTATGTTTACATTTTTTGTGGACCCTTATGAGTGTGTAGCTACGAGCGTGTGAGGTTGGTAGGTGGATTAGTTATCTGTAAGATGGATTTGGTGCAGTAGGTACTGTTGGTATCTCGCTGGTCATTGAGTTGATTGTTTAGGGGTGGTGTTTGTGCAGGTGGGATCAGGTGTGGGTTGTGTTGTGTTGTGTGTTTCCTTTGTATTTGGATTTTGTTGATTTCTTCAATTTGTTTGGATTATGGTGTCGGTTGAGATGTAGTTGAGGCCAAGGGGTGTTATGGTGGATGGTGTGTTGGTACAGTGTGTTTCCTTCGTCTGTAGGTCTCTTTTGGCATTTCTCTTGTCTGTTTGTACGTATGTCTGTGTTGTCTATGGCTTCAATTGTATGTCTCTGGTTGTGTGTTGGTTGTTCCTGAAGTGGTATGTTGATTCGTTTGAGGTGTTGTGTTTCACATCTACTTTCATTTTGTCGTGTGTGTAGACTGCCTAGTGTTTGGCCGAGATACTGTTTGTGGCATCTGTAGCAGGTGACTAGATAGACAATTCCACTGCTCCTACATGTGTAGTTGCATTTAGTTGTGTGTGTTGTTCCAAGTGCGGTGCCTAGGAATTGGTGTCTTGTTGGAATGTTGGGGCATGTGGGACATTTTCTGTTCCAGCATTTGTTTGTGCAGTGAGGTTTTAGTGTGGGTCGGTTTGTTGGTGTTGCCAATTCTTGTATATATGTATCTGGTTTTGGCTAGTTTGTTTCTGAGCGATGGATTTCTCCTGTAGCACATTGTTATATTTCTGGATAGTTCTGGGTTTCCTTTTTGTTTGGATTGGAATCTAGTTCAGTGCTTGTTCACCAGTCTCTGGATTGTTTTGTGGTGGTGATGGTATGTGGCTGTGCTGATAATGGGTCTGTCAGACATTGGGTTTTGTGTGTTTTCTTTAGGAAGTATATATGTGTGGGGTTGATGTTCTGGATAAGGGTTGTGGTGGGATCAATGTTCAGGTTCATGTAGGTTTTCGTGCCTTCGGGTTCGGTAGAAAGGACAGTCCCTTATTGAGGACCTCCTTTTCAGCTGTTGTGAGTCTTTTGTTGCTCAGGTTGACTATGGTGTCTGTGGTGTTAGATTGTTGAGTTCGTTGGTGTCTGGCTTTTTGGCGCACTCGCGCCTTGGGGAAGTCTTGACCAATTGACATGACCAATTAAAAACCAATGATTTTCCGTTATACGCAAGTGGGCTCATAGCAGGTATATACATAAGCTCAGATGGGACATGCAGGATGTCAAGTTGGTCAATTCTCTTCTCTCTTGTTTCTCCTGCACCTAATGCGAAATGATCCTTCTGAAGCTTGGTGACTTACCTCCTCCTCCAGGTGTATTCTTAATTTGGGTCTGGCATTCACTATTCTGTTAATTTGTGACAAACTGGACACATGAATGAACCCTGTTGAACTAAAGCTGGATACTCTAGGCCACATCCTGACAACCCTGCAGATTGCATATGCTCAAGATGGCCTTGTCAAAGGAGGGTCCATCATCGTCGAGTGAGATCCAGTAGTTGCCAAGGTACCTATGGGACACGATGCATCGTGCTGGCTCTAGAGGACAGAAGGAAATGATGTGAGTGGGACGACAACAGGAGTGGGTAGGAAGGGTTGGAATGCTGTTTGGGTGGGAGTGTGTTGAATGTTGCATTGTAGCATATCCTACTTCCCCCTTTTCCCCTGCTGCACTCAGATCCGGTGCTGGGTAAACAATGACTTCCACCATCACGGCACACCTTGGACCTGCTCTGTTGTTTCTGTGCCAACGTGGATGGTCTTCCACTCCAGACGTCTGTCAAGATTGCCAACGGCTTCTCCCTCTACTTTGCCTTTCTGATGGGTGTAAGAGTTCCCTCCAGCTGTTTTGCGTACAGTGAGGCCCCAGATCGTAGCCTCCCTGGTGCCCCGGAAGTCCAAACCTGTAAGAAGTGCCCCTGATCCAACAGCTACCTTTCCTTAAAAGTCATTAGTCCGTTAGTTAGCTGTTGTTGTGGGGGTCTTGTTGGCTTTATATTTTCAAGCTTTATGTGGATTCTTATGAGTGTGTAGCTAGGAACGTCTGAGGTTGGTAGGTGGATTAGTTATCTGTAAGATGGATTTGGTGCGGTAGGTATTGTTAGTGTCTCTCTGGTCACTGGAGTAGAGTTGATTTCTTGGGGGTGGTGTTTGTACATTAGGGATCGAGTGTGGGTTGTGATAACCCTAAACCTAGCCCTAACCCTAACCAAGCAACCAACCAAGCAACCAACCAACCGACCGACCAATCAACAAAGCAAGCTAGCAACCAACCAACCAACCAACCAATCAACCAACAACCAACCAAACAACAAAGCAACCATCCTACCAACCAAACAAGCAACCAACCAAACAAGCAACCAAGCAATCAGCCAAGCAAACAAACAAGCAACCCACCAACCAAACAAGCAACCAACCAACCAACCAACCATGCAACCCACCAAGCAACTAAGCAACCCACCCAAGCAACCCACCATCCAACCAACCAACCAAGCAACCAACCAACCAAGCAACAAGCAACCCACCAAACAACCAAGCAACCCATCCAAGCAACCCATCAACCAACAAAGGAACCGACCAACCAAACAATCAAACAAGCAACCGACCAACCAGCCAACCAACCAAGCAACCAAGCAACCAACCAAGCAACCAAGCAACCAACCAAGCAACCAACCAACCAACCACGATGGAACGTACTGGCTCAAGTGGACAGCAGGAAATGATGTGAGGGGGAGGGCAAGTGGTGTGGGTAGGAGGGGATGGAATGTCATTTTGGGTGGGTGTGTTGTGTGTGTTACATTGGAGCATATCCTACTTCCCCCTCTTCCCCTCCTGCACTCAGATCTGGTGCTGGGTCAACAATGGCTTCCACCATCACAGCACACTGTGGACCTGCTCTGTTGTGTCTGTGCCAACGTGGATGGTGTTCCACTACAGACGTCTGTCAAGATTGCAAACGGCTTTCCCTTTACTTCGCCATTCTGATGGATGTAAACGTTCACTCCAGCTGTTTTGTGTACAGCGAGGCCCCAGATTGTAGCGTCCCTGGTGCCCCAGAACTCCAAACCAGTTGGAAGTGCCCGTGATCAAACAGAGACCTTCCCTGAAAAGTTCTTAATCCGTTTGTTAGCTTTTATTGTCGGTGGGTTGGTGTTGGGGCTGTTGGGGTCTCGTTAGCTTTATGTTTGCATGTTTTTTGTGGACCCTTATGAGTGTGTAGCTACGAGCGTGTGAGGTTGGTAGGTGGATTAGTTATCTGTAAGATGGATTTGGTGCAGTAGGTACTGTTGGTATCTCGCTGGTCATTGAGTTGATTGTTTAGGGGTGGTGTTTGTGCAGGTGGGATCAGGTGTGGGTTGTGTTGTGTTGTGTGTTTCCTTTGTATTTGGATTTTGTTGATTTCTTCAATTTGTTTGGATTATGGTGTCGGTTGAGATGTAGTTGAGGCCGAGGGGTGTTATGGTGGATGGTGTGTTGGTACAGTGTGTTTCCTTCGTCTGTAGGTCTCTTTCGTCATTTCCCTTATCTGTTTGTACGTATGTCTGTGTGGTGTATGGCTTGAATTTGTATGTCTCTGGTTGTGTGTTGGTTGTTCCTGAAGTGGTATGTTGATTCGCGTGATGTGTTGTGTTTCACATCTACTTTCATTTTGTCGTGTGTGTAGACTGCCTAGTGTTTGGCCGAGATACTGTTTGTGGCATCTTTAGCAGGTGACTAGATAGACAATTCCACTGCTCCTACATGTGTAGTTGCATTTAGTTGTGTGTGTTGTTCCAAGTGCGGTGCTTAGGAATTGGTGTCTTGTTGGAATGTTCCAGCATTTGTTTATGCAGTGAGGTTTTAGTGTGGGTCGGTTTGTTGGTGTTGCCAATTCTTGTATATATGTATCTGGTTTTGGCTAGTTTGTTTCTGAGCGATGGATTTCTCCTGTAGCACATTGTTATATTTCTGGATAGTTCTGGGTTTCCTTTTTGTTTGGATTGGAATCTAGTTCAGTGCTTGTTCACCAGTCTCTGGATTGTTTTGTGGTGGTGATGATATGTGGCTGTGCTGATAATGGGTCTGTCAGACATTGGGTTTTGTGTGTTTTCTTTAGGAAGTATATATGTGTGGGGTTGATGTTCTGGATAAGGGTTGTGGTGGGATCAATGTTCAGGTTTACGTTTACGTGTTTTCGGGTTCGGTAGAAAGGACAGTCCCTTATTGAGGACCTCCTTTTCAGCTGTTGTGAGTCTTTTTTGCTCAGGTTGACTATTGTGTCTGTGGTGTTAGATTGTTGAGTTCGTTGGTGTCTGGCTTTTTGGCGGGCTCACGCCTTGGGGAATTCTTGACAAATTGACATGACCAATTAAAAACCAATGATTTTCCGTTATACGCAAGTGGGCTCATAGCAGGTATATACATAAGCTCAGATGGAACATGCAGGTTGTCAAGTCGGTCAGTTCTCTTCTCTCTTGTTTCTCCTGCACCTAATGCGAAATGATCCTTCTGAAGCTTGGTGACTTACCTCCTCCTCCAGGTGTATTCTTAATTTGGGTCTGGCATTCACTATTCTGTTAATTTGTGACAAACTGGGCACATGAATGAACCCTGTTGAAGTAAAGCTGGATACACTAGGCCACATCCTGACGACCCTGCATATTGCATATGCTCAAGTTGGCCTTGTCAAAGGAGGGTCCATCATCGTCGAGTGAGATCAAGTAGTTGCCAAGGTACCTATGGGACACGATGCATCGTGCTGGCTCTAGAGGACAGCAGGAAATGATGTGAGGGGGACGACAATAGGAGTGAGTAGGAAGGGTTGGAATGCTGTTTGGGTGGGAGTGTGTTGAATGTTGCATTGTAGCATATCCTACTTCCCCTATTTCCCCTCCTGCACTCAGATCTGGTGCTGGGTAAACAATGACTTCCACCATCACGGCACACCTTGGACCTGCCCTGTTGTGTCTGTACCAACGTGGATGGTCTTCCACTCCAGACGTCAGTCAAAATTGCCAACGGCTTCTCCCTCTACTTTGCCATTCTGATGGGTGTAAGAGTTCACTCCAGCTGTTTTGCGTACAGTGAGGCCCAGATTGTAGCTTTCCTGGTGCCCAGGAACTCCAAAGCTGTAAGAAGTGCCCCTGATCAAACAGCGACCTTTCCTGAAAAGTCATTATTCCGTTTGTTAGCTGTTGTTGTGGGGGGTTGGTGTTGGGGCTGTGGGGATCTCGTTAGCTTTATGTTTTCATGTTTTATGTGGACTCTTATGAGTGTGTAGCTACGAGCGTGTGAGGTTGGTAGGTGTATCAGTTATCTGTAAGATGGATTTGGTGTGGTAGGTACTGTTGGTGTCTGGCTGGTCATTGGGGTAGAGTTGATTTTTTGGGGGTGGTGTTTGTGCAGGTGGGATCGGGTGTGGGTTGTGTTGTGTTGTGCGTTTCTTTGTATTTGGATTTTGTCGATTTCTTCATTTTGTTTGGATTATGGTGTCGGTTGAGATGTAGTTGAGGCCGAGGGGTGTTATGGTGGATGGTGTGTTTCCTTCATCTGTAGGTCTCTTTCGGCATTTCCCTTATCTGTTTGTACGTCTGTCTGTGTGGTCTATGGATTCAATTTGTATGTCTCTGGTTGTGTGTTGGTTGTTCCTGAAGTGGTATATTGATTCGCATGAGGTGTTGTGTTTCACATCTACTTTCATTTTGTCGTGTGTGTAGACTGCCTAGTATTTGGCCGAGATACTGTTTGTGGCATCTTTAGCAGGTGACTAGATAGACAATTCCACTGCTCCTACATGTGTAGTTGCATTTAGTTGTGTGTGTTGTTCCAAGTGCGGTGCTTAGGAATTGGTGTCTTGTTGGAATGTTGGGGCATGTGGGACATTTTCTGTTCCAGCATTTGTTTGTGCAGTGAGGTTTTAGTGTGGGTCGGTTTGTTGGTGTTGCCAATTCTTGTATGTACGTATCTGGTTTTGGCTAGTTTGTTTCTGAGTGATGGATTTCTCCTGTAGCACATTGTTATATTTCTGGATAGTTCTGGGTTTCCTTTTTGTTTGGATTGGAATCTAGTTCAGTGCTTGTTCACCAGTCTCTGGATTGTTTTGTGGTGGTGATGGTATGTGGCTGTGCTGATAATGGGTCTGTCAGACATTGGGTTTTGTGTGTTTTTTTTAGGAAGTATATATGTGTGGGGTTGATGTTCTGGATAAGGGTTGTGGTGGGATCAATGTTCAGGTTTACGTTTACGTGTTTTCGGGTTCGGTAGAAAGGACAGTCCCTTATTGAGGACCTCCTTTTCAGCTGTTGTGAGTCTTTTTTGCTCAGGTTGACTATGGTTTCTGTGGTGTTAGATTGTTGAGTTCGTTGGTGTCTGGCTTTTTGGCGGGCTCACGCCTTGGGGAATTCTTGACAAATTGACATGACCAATTAAAAACCAATGATTTTCCGTTATACGCAAGTGGGCTCATAGCAGGTATATACATAAGCTCAGATGGAACATGCAGGTTGTCAAGTCGGTCAGTTCTCTTCTCTCTTGTTTCTCCTGCACCTAATGCGAAATGATCCTTCTGAAGCTTGGTGACTTACCTCCTCCTCCAGGTGTATTCTTAATTTGGGTCTGGCATTCACTATTCTGTTAATTTGTGACAAACTGGGCACATGAATGAACCCTGTTGAACTAAAGCTGGATGCTCTAGGCCACATCCTGACGACCCTGCATATTGCATATGCTCATGATGGCATTGTCAATGGAGGGTCCATCATCGTCGAGTGAGATCAAGTAGTTGTCAAGGTACCTATGGGACACAATTCATCGTGCTGGCTCTAGAGGACAGCAGGAATTGATGTGAGTGGGATGACAAGAGGAGTGGGTAGGAAGGGTTGGAATGCTGTTTGGGTGGGAGTGTGCTGAATGTTGCATTGTAGCATATCCTACTTCCCCCTTTTCCCCTCCTGAACTTAGATCTGGTGCTGGGTAAACAATGACTTCCACCATCACGGCACACCTTGGACCTGCTCTGTTGTGTCTGTGCCAACGTGGATGGTCTTCCACTCCAGACGTCTGTCAAGATTGCCAACGGCTTCTCCCTCTACTTTGCCATTCTGATAGGTGTAAGAGTTCCCTCCAGCTGTTTTGCGTACAGTGAGGCCCCAGATTGTAGCTTCCCTGGTGCCTAGGAACTCCAAAGCTGTAAGAAGTGCCCCTGATCAAACAGCGACCTTTCCTGAAAAGTCATTATTCCGTTTGTTAGCTGTTGTTGTGGGGGGTTGGTGTCGAGGTTGTTGGGGTCTCGTTCGCTTTATGTTTGCATGCTTATGAGTGTGTAGCGACGAGTGTCTGAGGTTGGTAGGTGGATTAGTTATCTGTGTAAGATAGATTTGGTGCGGTATGTATTGTTGGTGTCTCGCTCGTCGCTGCAGTAGAGTTGATTTTTTGGAGGTCGGGTTTGTTTGGTTTGCAATCTAGTCCAGTGCTTGTTCACCAGTCTTTGGATTGTTTTGTGGTGGTGGTTATATGTGGTTGTGAGTCTTATTTTTTGTGGGATGGCTGGTTGTGATTTGTCATTGTACTTTTATGTGTGCTTGTGTTTCGTTCATGGATCTTGATTTGTTTGTGTTGATTGATAATGTGTTTGGGGTTGTACATGAATTTCTGCCACACACCAGTTATCTTTGTACAGTTTACAGTGTAAGCAGCATATTGACTGCACCATGCCTCTTTCCCAGGAGGAAGGCCTCAGGGGGGGGCAATATACCTGTGTCCAACTGCAAGTGTTGCCACTGTGTACCAACAACGTACCTGGAAAGACTTCCACCATCACTCAGCTAATCAAGAACAATATCAATGAATTTATTAATGCTGTCAATACACCACCTTCAAGACAGCCCACTCCTCCAAATTCTGTGCCTCCCCCTTCAGTCAGTGTGCCGTCTGAGCCTGCGTCTCGGTCACCTGTGACAGCAGTCAGACAACCGACAAGGAGTGGCCGAGAGCCACAGCTACATATGCGTTTTATGTAACTATAATGTACTTACAACTATACCTGAATAAACAATTTTTTGGGGTAAGCCACACCTCCCGGTCCACGTCCGTTACCCTGGGATCATTTGCATGCTGCAAATGATGCTGAGAGAGGTGTACCATGCAGAAACGACAACTGTAGCTGCTTTAAAATCACACAGATGCTCCTATCCCCACAAAGATACAAACGTTTGTGCACGCTATGTGCTGTAGTACATCTGGTGCATGATCTACATAGGATCAGTCTTTGAAATCTTGTGAAAACCGGTGAAATCCAGTGAAATCTATGAAATCCCGTGAAATCCATGAAATCTTGTGAAATCTTTGAGATTTCAAAATCCGTACACTATTTTGGACAGTGAGTGACCCCTCGTTTTTTTGTGTGATGGTGTATCATTTGCTTGAAGTTGTGTTCATCAGTGTTGGTGGTTCTGTATCTATGTGTTTCACGATGACTACTCCTCTCTAATTTTTTGTCAGGGCAAGGTTTGAGAAGAAGCGTACTGGTATAGTTCTTCGTCCATCGCGAACAGCTTGCAAACAAAGACAAAGAACAATAAATTGACGTCATAATAGAGTACCACGACGGCGAATTGGAAGAAAGACGAGGAATTAGAAGAAAATGTGAAGAAGAAAATAGCACAATTTTTCTAGTTGACGAAAAATAGGAAGGACGAAAGATTAGAGGATATACGGTATGTGTCTTTGTAACTATGGTGTCCAGGAATTAGATTTGGTTTTGGTTCGATTCATGTGTGAGTTTAAATGGTGTTGTGTACTCGATTGATCCTTGCCACGTACTTTTCCAGCTCCGATAGATAAAAAAAACATGTAATTGTTGCCAGCAGTATATTGTGGAGTGGGTTAGTTGTTGTTCGATTTTGCCCACAAATAGGTTGGCGTAGCTCGGTGCCATTTTGGTTCCCATTGCAGTGTCCTGTGTTTGTAGGTAGTATTTGTCTGAAAATTGGATTATGTTGTTCTTGAGAACAATGTTCATTAGTTAGTGAATTGCGTTGGGGTGGGGCATGTGTGTGTGGCGTACAAATGTTTGGCTGTATGCTTGTTTTGCATGTAGTGTGCTGTCATCGTGGGGGATGCTTGTGTATAGGAAGCTGACGTCCAAGGTTGCGAGTATTGTGTCTCTGGTAATTTGTAATGATTCAATGAACAGTACAAAGGTGTCTTTGATGTATGAAGGTAGTTGTTTTACTGCTGGTTGGAGGTATGTGTCAAGGAATCTTGAAATGTTCAGAGTTGCAGCTGCTGGCAATGGGTCTGTCAGACATTGGGTTTTGTGTGTTTTCTTTAGGAAGTATATGTTGGTGTTGATGTTCTGGATAAGGGTTGTGGTAGGATCAATGTTCGGGTTCTGTAGGTTGTCGTATCTTTGAGGTGGTCAAGTTCTATTTATGTGTAAGTGTCCCTTTCCTGGATGACGATTGTGGAGCCTTTGTCCGCTTTGTGATGATGGTATCGTCGATGATAAGCTTTTTCAGGGCTTGTCTTTGTTTGTATTTTAGGTTGTCTTTGGGCTTCAGTGGCATTAATGTTTTGTCTACTTCTCTTTAATTAATGTCTTTCACTTTCACCTTGTGTATGTGGCTCCGGTGGTATTGTTGTTGGTGTGGTGTTGGCATGTGGGGCATTTTCTGTTCAAGCATTTGTTTGTGCAGTGAGGTTTTAGTGTGGGTCAATTTGTTGGTGTTACCAATTCTTGTATGTATCTGGATTTGGCTAGTTTGTTTCCGAGTGATGGTTTTCTCCTGTAGCACATTGTTATGTTTCAGGGTAGTTCTGGGTTTCCTTTTTGTTTGGTTCGGAATCTAGTCCAGTGCTTGTTCACCAGTCTTTGGATTGTTCTGTGGTGGTGGTTATATGTGGTTGTGAGTCTTGTTTATTGTGGGGAGGGCTGGTTGTGGTTTGTTGTTTCATTGTACTTTATGTGTGCTTGTGTCTCATTCGTGGAACTTGATTTGTTTGTGTTGATTGATAGTGTGTTTGGGATAGCCTGTTTCTCTCAGTTTTTTAGTTTCATGGTGTATCATTTGTTTGAAGTTGTGTTCATCAGTTTTGGTGGTTCTGTATCTATACGTTTCACCGATGACTATTGCTTTTTGGGTCCCGAGAGAGTGGAAGGAATCTGCTGGGATACATTGTTGTTTGTTTGTTGTGTTGATGTATGTTTTTACTTTGAGTTCGCGTCCATTTATTGGTGATCTGTCACTATGGTGTCCAGGAATTGGATTTGGGTTGGGTTCGCTTCATATGTGAATTTAATGGTGTTGTGTACGTACGTAGTTGATTGATCCTTGCCACATTCTTTTCCAGCTTGAGTTATGTGTATGCCCAGATCAAAAATGTCATCGATGAATTGTTTTCAGTAGTGTATTTTGGGGTGGGTTAGTTGTTGTTCAATTTTGCCCACAAGTAGGTTGGCATAGCTTGGTGCCATTTTTGTTCCCAGTGCCCTGTATTTGTAGGTAGCATTTGTCTGCAAAGCGTTTTTGTTCTTGAGAATAATGTTCATTAGTTTTTGAATTGCGTTGGGGTGGGGCATCTGTGTGTGGCGTACAAATGTTTGGCTGTATGCTTGGTTTGCATATAGTGTTCCCTCATCGTGGGGTATCCGGTATTGTTTCTTTGGGGATTTGTAGTGATTCAACGAAGAGAACAAGATCTAGCTTTGGTGTCTTTGATGTATGAAGGTAATTGTTTACTACTGGTTGGAGGCACGTATGTGTCAATGAACCTTGAAATGTTTTCAGTGGCAAAGTTGCAGCTGCTGACATCGGGTCTGGGGTTTTTGTGTGTTTTCTTTAGGAGTATAATGTATCTAGTGTTCTAGTACTGTGTGGGAGTATCAAAAAATTGTATTGTTTTCTAGTTATCTGTTTGTTTCGATACACTTCCTTCAGTACTTTGTTAATGTTCTGGATATGGGTTGTGGTGGGATCAGTGTCAGCTTTATGTAGGTTGTTGTGTCTTTGAGGTGGTCATTCCTATTTGTGTGCAAGTGTCCCTGTCCTGGATGACAATTGTGGAGCCTTAGTCTGCTTTGTTTATAATGATGGTATCATCGATAATAAGCTTTTTCAGGTCAGGTCATAATGTGTGTGGGGTGTTTGGGTGAAATTGTGTTAAATGAGTAGAGTTCCGTGTTTAGTTTGGTTCGGTTAGTGTTTCTTCTGGTTCTTCCCTTTCCCCTTTCCCCTATTGGGGTGTTGGGGAATCCTTGAGAGTGGATTGGGGGGTTTTCTTTCGTTCCCTCTCTATCACATTTTGTCTCAGTGTGGTTTTGAGGCTCTCCTTGGTTTTGTGGACAACGAGTGTCAATAGTTGTCTGTCCTTGTCGAACAGTGTGTAGTTCTTCATTTCCTGTGTGATTTCTGTATTGATTTGGGCAGAGTTCTCATCCATTCTTTTGACAAGTTCTCTCTTGGTTTTGATAGCAGCCGAGAGCAGGGAGAGTGCCACCTCTTTCTCTGCTTTCCACCACGCGTGACTTCCAACAGGGCATGCATTTGACCTGCATTGTTGTGTGTGTGTGTGCCAATGCAGATGTTCTTCCACTCCAGAAATGCTGTCAAGATTGCCATTGGTTCCTCCCTCTTTTTTGCCATCCTGATGGGTGCAAGAGTTCAGTCCAGCTGTTTTTGCATACAGTGAGGAACAGGTTATAGCCTGCCTAGTGCTCCAGAGCTCTCAGAAGTTGTTGGAAGTGGACCAGATCAAACAGTGACCTTTCTTGAAAGTGATTGTATTGCTAGAATGTCCATTGTGCAGCTACCCCATAACCAACATTCCTGACAGTCTCTAAGTATTGCTGGTTTGGAGTTTTGGGTTTTTGGCTTGATTCTGCTTGCAGCCACCGTTACATCTCTAAATCAGGATCATTCTTTAGCTGGTCTGCCCCTGTGTGGTATTCTATAAAGGTGCATACCTAAGTCTGTCCATTGTACCCGCTGCTTCTGAAATGTTGATTTCACATTATGTAGAAGGTGATTATGAGTCTGACAGCTACATGGTGGTGTTCCAACCTGGAGAGACTTCTGCCGAGCTGAGGATTTCCATACTGGATGACTCACTGGGAGTGGAGGGAACTGAGGACTTCTTTGCAACTCTAAGCATTCCTGCTTCATCTGTGTATCTCGGTGTGTCAGCAGGCTCAGTTGACAGTGTCACTGTGAGCACCCTGGATGATGACAATGTGACGGTGGAGTTTAGCATGACAGAGTCTGAAGTGTCTGAGAGTGCTGGTCGGGTGTCCCTCTATATATCAAGTGACACTCCTGGAGCAGTCAACTACACCTTGCTGGTGTACCTGAGCAATTGAACAGCTAAGGGTGAGTACAATACATACATACACTGTACATACATGAGTGCATACACTTTGAATGCTTAGCCTTTTTCTTGAAAACAGAACCTGAGAAATGCCTTCAAGTTGCTTACTTGACAGTTAGGAACATCGCTTACAATTTCGTTGTAATTACTATTATATGTACTTTATTTCATTTGGCAGCTACGTACATAGTATATGTACAGTACATACGTGCATGCGTATGTGTAACACAGTACGTATAAGATCATTCTTGTACGAACCTTCTTTTAACAGCAACGTATGTATGGCTGTATGTGCATACGTACTAGCTCTAGTTGTTAACTCTGTAACCTTCTTGCCAATTTCTCTTGCACTTATTATATTCCATGCCAAACACCATGATGTGTGTGCTAGCAGTTCATCGTCAAGCTATGCTTTCATGGCAATATGAAAACTACCCACGTTTTGTCCGGAACTTCTACTACCTGATCAATAACAGCAGTGCCATTTGCAAACATCCAGATCTGAACGAGGACGTTTTCAGGCTTAACCCTCCTTAGCATCAAGCCAAATCTCCTCTCAATGCCCAGTTCCAGGTATTAGGAAATGAGCACTCTCTTGACTTTACGCATATCGCTATCCCTCTATACGTAACTGTACTATCCTTGCTCACTTACAACAATACTTTTAGGATCCAAGCATGTACAGTATATGCAGTGGCTATGCCACAGTATCACTACTGGTACTTGGTCAGGTGTCGGTTGAGTTCACTGTTGTGGTTGACATCACTGGTGGAACTGCTACAGGTGAGTGAAATGCCACTTGTGAAGCATAACTTGACACAGCAAATGAATATAGCTTTGTGTCGTGGAGATTATTCTGTTCTTTTCAAAAGACTCATATTACGTATTTTTCCTGACTATGTGGGACAGATGTTAAATGTGACTATTCCAGCTACTCTGTGTCTGAGGGAGCGGGTGAAGTGGTCCTCATCCTGACAGCCAATCAGCAGTCAACTATACAGTAATGGTGGATACAGTGGACAGGAGTGCCACAGGTAAGGACAGCATAAAACTATCTTGTGAATGCTGTAAACCAACTGAATTGTAAGTGGACTTGTTGCTGGTCGCAGCTGCGAACTAGCCATGTGGGATGGACAATCACTGTGTACTTCAGCAATCGCTTGAGATGACTAATTGCATCTACATACATACGTGCATACATGTGAAATCATAGTTGTACGTATATGTACATGTACTGTATGTGAAAGATCTCAATAAGATGAATTGGTTAAAAACTACTGTCTCCCTCTTCTTAAACTGCAGGCATATCTCCTTTCATTGCTCAAGGGGTGCTTCCAGGGATGCTCTTGTCAGTAGGTTAGTATCCATCAATTTCAGCAGAGAATGGAGTCCACTGTTTTGTCAGTGATTTACGCAGTGCCATTGCGTGTAGGCTGACTAACCTGTACTCTTGTGTTGAAGGATGAAAATTAGAATGCATGCACATCATGCAGCTACTTCATAACCAAATTCCTGATAGTGTCTTACTTAAGTAATATTAGTTTGAAGATTTTAGGTTTTGACTTACGTAGTTCTGCATCTGATATAACTCTGAATCAAAATCATTGTCTTTAGCCCTCCGCGGCCCCCTTAGCATCTGCTGTAAACTCACAATTCAGATCTGTCTAGCTGGTTTACCTGTACATACGTATGTGTAGTCTGTATATTGTGTAGTCTACTAGAAGTAATAGGACAACAGTGTAATCTTACGTAGTTACAGAGTACTTCAACTCAGTATTGACATATTATTTACTGCTCTAAACTGAGGATGCATGGGCCTCTGTCTAGTCGACGCAAAATATAACTATTGTACACGTTGCCTCTTACTGTATATCTCAACTTCACATTATGTTCTTCAAAAGGTCATTATGAGTCTGACAGCTACCTGGTCGTGTTCTAACTGAGAGAGACTTCTGCTGAGCTGAGGATTCTCATACCGGATGACTCACTGGGGTGGAGGGAACTGAGGACTTCTTTGCAACTCTCAACATTCCTGCTTCGTCTGTGTATCTCGGTGTGTCAGCCGGCTCAGTTGACAGTGTCACTGTGAGCAGTCTGGATGATGACCATGTGACGGTGGAGTTTAGCATGTCAAGAGTATGAAGTGGCTGAGAGTGCTGTTCGGGTGGCCCTCTACATATCAGTCAGTAATATGTACTTATTTTATGCATTTTCAGGTGCCCCTCTAGTACTTATCACTAATACGTATATTTCACTGATCACAAATAAGTAAGGTTAACTTTGACCAGCTGCCGGTGTGTTTTCAGAATAGCAATATGTCAGGGATACTCTTGACAATAGGTAAATCAATGCTAATGCAACCATCAACCTACGTATGTAGTCCACCTCCGTTGTGTACAACGTATGCAGAAACGCAATTTCTATATGGACGTACATGTAGTCAGTATAGTACAGTTCATACCAGCGACACAGCAGTCAATGGTGTGAGTGTTACTGTTTTACTGAATTTGCATCCACTGTTTTGTTGTGTTTGAGTTTGACAGCTCCACGGTAGTGTCCCAACCTGGAGGCACTTCTGCTGAACTGAGGATCCCAATACTGGATGACTCACTGGGGTGGAGGGAACTGAGGACTTCATAGCTGTCTTGTCGCTGTTGTTCTCAAATGTGTCAGTAACTCTCGGCAGTACAGATGTAGCTGCCATTTTCATTAGTGATGATGAGATATTTGTAGAGTTCACACCTGTCAACTGCATGTCCATGACTGCGAAAGAGTGGTCATTCTGAAAATACGTAAGTTCTTCAGATATTGGTGCACTGAATTATTCAGTGGAAGTTGATTTATTGCAAGGAACTGCCCAAAGTAAGTGCATTATGAGGTTTATGTACGTGGTTTTAAATTTCTAATGGACAGCATGCTGAGCTCTGTGCCATTCTGCTGGTGTTGCATCAAGTGTCCGTGTTCACTTCAATCTCACAGGTCATGACTATTCTTCACAAAAATACAGGGCCTTCTTTGCTACTGGAGAGACATCAGCACAAGTAGCAGTGGCTGTTTTTGATGATAATGTGACAGAAGGGGGTGACAATTTCACTCCTGTTCTTAACATCAGCGAGTACTCACAGTTTCTCCCTTACAGTTGTGTACAGAACACATTGCTAGTGCTGGGCATGCTGGTTGTGCCTTGTGTTCCAGGTGCTATTCTGAGACATGGTGCTCTCTCTTTTCCTTTCTAGTGTGTCTGGCTGAAGTTGTTACTGTGAGGCTTCGTCTTGTTGTCAGTGGGAGCGTGGTATGTGGTGCGCTAGAACATATTCCACTCTCTCTGTCTTCCCCTCCTGCACTCAGGTCCAGTCTTAGGGCAGTAATAAAATCCACCAAGAGGGCAAGCCTGGGACCAGCAGTTTGTCACAACTGTCCACAATCAAGGCAGGATGGAAGATGGAGTGCTCCTTTCCTTCCCCGGTCCCCTTGGAATTGCCATCCTGTGTCTACTTCCTTTGGCTGCTCAGATGCAATGGCGTCCACGACAACTCCTCCTAGCGAGCTGACAATGGCATCATAAGTGTACGCAAACTGCTGTGCTTGCGCTGGTGGGAGGCTTGCTAGTGGACAATCAAAACGCTAACTGAGGTTCATCCATTTCCAAACACAAGCACTAACTCAAATCAAATCCAAACTAAAAACTCTATCTCTAAGCACAAACCTAATCCCAATCCCTGACACTAACACCAAAACTATCACTATCAACCGTAAACCGAGGAGTTGTGGTGGCCGCCTTTGCATCTGAGCAGCTCAAGGAAAGAGAAATGGCCCTGGCAGTGGTTGAGCTATACTGCTATGCTACTATATGCTCTAACCCCCCTTCCTCTCCATTCATATCTGGTCCTGAGGCATCAATGACTTGTACCAACAGGGCATGTCCAGGACCGGCACCATTGAGTGTGCACCAAGTTCTTACCAGCCCAACCAGTGCTTTAATGGCCGCACCCTGAGTTTAGGCCACACAAGCCCTTTACCTGCCACACCAGGTTAACTGCTCCCTGTCCTTTAGTGGCACCACCAGTCTACTAACTACTAACCTGACCTTTGGGCTTCTAACCAGGCCTTTACAGCCATACCAGACCTTTAACAGCCCCACTGGGCATTTACCAGCCCCACCAGGACATTGATGGTCCCATCAGTCCGTGGTTAGTACACACACACACACACACACACACACACACACACACTACATGCTGTTTATATTGTTGCTCTCTCAAGTCCCTCTTGTCCCATTCTATCAGACAAAGACAAAGCTGGATTTCACATGGATGGCCTCATTCCTAAATCAACAAGACTGTTGCTTAAAGGCGAAAGAAGCAAGAAAGGAGAAGCACACCCATAATGACCCACACCATGTGAGGTACTGCTGAACTGTTGCGCACTGCTGTACTGTGTAGTCTACCTATAGACCATTATGCACCTGTCACCTTGCTGCGAATGTACTGACTTACCACCCTTCGCCTTGCCCCACCCACTTCAGATGCTTTCTGTGATGATAGTGAGCATCATGTCAGTGATGAAGAAGACCTCCTGCAGGAGTAGAGTGACATAAAGCAAAAAGAGAGACAAATGAAAGAAGAGGATGAGAAAATGGACGAGAGAGCCTTCCTGCAGACCATTTTTGAGAGAGCTGTATAAAATGGGAGCAATGAATTGAAGCAACTAACAGCATGTGTAAAGGAGCTGGAATTGGTTTGTCTTCACACACACACATGCACGGACACGCACACACACAGAGAGAGAGAGAGAGGAGACACAGACAGATACGGACACAGATACACACACACATGGACACACACACACTGTATCCTCTGTATAAATTTGCACTATCATGTCCCTCTATTTCCATTCTTTCACAGACAAATGCATCTGCATCCCGTGTATATCATTGCACTCTTGTGACACTCTTGTCCTACTTTTCTGAGACAATGCTGAATTACAGTACGGATGGCCTCACTCATCAAGACTATGCACATATACACATGTACTGTATGTGTGCATGCACCTCTCAGCTTGTGTGCTAACTTACCAACCGCCGCGTTGCCCCACCCTCTTCAGTAGCCTTCTGTGACGACAGTGAGCATCATGTCAGTGACAAAGAAAGCATCTATTAAGATAGGCAAGTAAGAGAGTGGAAGACTCTGCTGAGTCTCAAGATGTCTTGCCGTATTGAACAGGCTGGTAGCCCAACCCACACCCAAGCTGTATGGAATGCAAGTTATGAATTGAAGCGACTAATGCCAATACGTACAGTATGTTCAAGTGTGTGCATATACACTGTACATATATACTGTATGTGTACATGCATTTCTCAGCATGCTGCGAATGTGCTGACTTACCACCCTCTTCCTTGCCCCACCCACTTCAGTTGCCATCTGTGACAACAGTGAGCATCATGACAGTGACAAAGAGAACTAGGTGAGGGACAGAATTCAGAAAGTAAAGCAACTAGCGTTGTGTATGGAGCTGGAGTTGGTTAGTGTTCACACACACACACACACACACACACACACACACACACACACACACACACACACACACACACACACACACACACACACACACACACACACACACACACACACACACACACACACACATGCACACACACACACACACACACACACACACACACTCACACACACACACACACACACACACACACACACAAACACAAACACGCACACACACACACACTGCAAACTGTGTATTGCTGCACTCTCATGACCCTCTTTCATTCTGAAACAAAGCTAATTTCAGCATGGATGGCTTCACTCATCAAGAGAGGACGAATGTCAACAAGAGTATTGCTCAAATGAAAGAAACAAGTAAGGAGAAGCACTGACTGTGTCCTGTGTAAACCGTGGCCAAGTATTTACGTACATATGTACATACGTATATATGTACATACGTACGTATGTGTACATGCACCCACAATGTGCTGACTTACCACCCTCCACCTTGCCCAACCTTCTTCAGTGTCGTTCTGTGATGACAGTAACCATCATATCAGTGATGAAGAAAGCCTCCCGCAGTATTGACTGACATAATGCAGAAAGAGAAACAAAAGAAAGACAAAGAGGAGGGGGAGGAGGAAGAAGCCTTCTCACAGACCACTCATGAGAGCCAGAAGAATGTGCAAGAGCAGGAGAGTCTGCTGAGTCTGAATGCAGTGAACAGTTTCGCATTAACAAACCCACACACAGCCAAATCTTAAGGATGAGAGTGAGAAGTCAATCGACTACCAGCATGTACGTATGGAGGAGCTGTACTGTAGTTGGTACGTGCACAAACCCTCGATATAGCCCACATGTGCCATGTGCAGTGCTGCTTTTGTCTTTAGTCACTGTACTGTATGTCTACATGCACCTCTCTGGTGTCTGCGAATGTACTGACTTACCACCTTCTGCCGTCCCTCACCCACTCCACTGCTTTCTAAGACAAGAGTGACCAGTTACGACGAAGGTGAGAACGTAATATAGAAAGTGAAGGGAGTAGCGACAGGTATGGAGCTGAAGTCTTCACACACACACACGCACGCACGCACGCACGCATGCACGCACACACACACACAGACACGCACACTGCATCCCGTATATATCATTGTACTCTCGTGACCATCTTGTCCTAATTTTCAGAGACAATGCTGAATTACAGCATGGATGGCCTAACATATCAAGAGTACGTGCATACATACATACATGTATGTACCTGCATCTCTCAGCTTGCTGCGAGTGTGCCGACTTACCACCCTCCTCCTTGCCCTACCTATTTCAGTTGCCTTCTGTGACAACAGTGAGCATCATGTCAGTGAAGAAAGAAGGCTCTCACAGGAGTTGAGTGACATAAAACAGAAAGAGAGACAAATGAAATTAGAGAAGGAGAGAGCCTTCCCACAGACCACTCTTGAGAGGTGCAATGCACAAGGTGCAAAAGAGGATTTTTCTGAGAGTCTCAAGATGTCTCAACATAACGAACATGCTGGTAGCCCAAACCTGCACCCAGGCTGTTGTAATAGATGCAAGCAATGAATTGAAGCCATTAATGACATGTGCACACACGCACACACACACAGCACATCCTGTTTTCATTGTTCCTCTCTCTTGTCCCTCTTGTCCCATTCTTTCAGAGATAAACCTGGATCTCAGCATGGAGGGCCTCAGTCCTCAAGAGAAAGCAAAATAAGAGAGTGTTCCTCAAATGACAAAGAAGCAAGAACGAAAAAGCACTGGCGGTGAGTCCTGTGCAGAGTGTGGTCCACAGATGCTCTATCAGTGGGCACACCCTCAATATAACATCCTCTGTGATTAGTACTGCTGAAGTGTTGTGTACTGCAGACCATTTGGACACAGCATACCTAGCATACCTACGTACGTGTACGTTCCTACGTATGTACGTAAGTCTGTACGTATGTGTGTTCATGCACCTCCCTGCTTGCTGTGAATGTACTGACTTACCACCCTCCACTTTGCCCCAACCAACCAACCAACCAACCAACCAACCAACCAACCGACCAACCAGCCAACCAACCAACCAACCAGCCAACCAACCAACCAACCAAGCAACAAACCAACCAACCAAGCTACCAAGCAACCAAGCAACCAACCAACCAAGCAACCAGCCAACCAACCAACCAAGTAACTAAACTACCAAGCAACCAAACAAACAACCAATGAACCAACCAACCAACCAACCAGCCCACCAACCAATCAACTCACCAACCAAGAAACTCACCAACCAAGCAACCCACCAAGCAACAAATCGATCAATCGACCAACCGATCAACCGACCATCAAACTAAGCAACCCACCAACCTACCAACCAGCCAACCAACCAACCAAATAAACGAGCAACCAAGAAACTAACCAAGCAACCAAACAACCAACCGACCAACCGAACAACCAATCAAACAACCAAGCAACCAACCAAGCAACCAACAAAGCAACCAACCAACAAACCAACCAACCAACCGACCAACCAACTGACCAACCAACCACCCAACCAACGAACCCACCAGCACCCAACAAACCGACCAACCAACCACCCAAGCAACCAACCCAACCAACCAACCGACCAGCAAACCGGCCATTTGACCAAACAACCAAAAAACCAAACAACTAACCAACCAACCAAGCTACCAAGCACCCCACCAACCAAGCAACTGACCAACCAACCAATTCACCAACCAACAAACCAACCAACCGACCAACCAACCAACAAACCAACCAACTAACCAACCAAGCAACCGACCAACAACCGACCAACCGACCAACCGACCAACTAACCGACCAACCAACCAACGAAACTACCAAGCAACCAACCAACCAACCAACCAACCACCAACCAACCAACCAACCAACCCACCAACCAACCGACCAGCAAACCGGCCAACCGACCAACAAACCAACCAACTAACCAACCAACCAAGCTACCAAGCAACAAACCGACCAACTGGCTAACCGACCAACAAACCAACCAACCAACCAACCAACCAACCAAACCAACCAACCAACCAACAAACCGACCAACAAACCAACCAACCAACCAACCAAGCAACCATCTAAGCTATCAAGCAATGCTCCAACCAACAAACCAACCAACCAACCAACCAACCAACCATCTAAGCTATCAAGCAATGATCCAACCAATAAACCAACCCACCACCCACCAAGCAAACAAGCAACGAACCAACCAACCAACCAAACAACCAAACAAGCTACGTACTAACCAAGCAACCATCCAACCAACCAACCAAGCAACCACCAAGCAACCGACCAACCAACCCACCCACCCAACCAACCAACCAACCAACCAACCAACCAACGAAGCAACAAAACAAGCAACCAAGCAACCAACCAAGCAAGCACCCAAGCAACCAACCAAGCAAGCAACCCACCAACCAACAAACCAACCAACCAACCAACCAACAATCCAACCAACCAACCAACAAACAAACCAAGCTACCAAGCAACGAACCAACCAACGAAACAACCAAGCAACAAACCAAGCTACCAACCAACCAACCAACCAAGCAACAAACCAAGCTACCAAACAACCCACCAACCAACAAAGCAACCAGCCAACCAACCAACCAAGCAACCAGCCAACCAAACAGCCAAACAAACAAACTACCAAGCAACCAAACAACCAAGCAACCAACCAACCAAGCAACTCACCAACCAAGCAACCCACCAACCAACCAATCAGCCAACCAACCAACCGATAAACCAACCAACTAAACAAGCAACCAAGCAATCAACCAAGCAACCAACCAACCAACCAACCAACCGAACAACCGAACAACAAGCAACCAACCAAGCAACCAACAAAGCAACCAACCAACAAACCAACCAACAAACCGACCAACCAACCGACGAACCCACCAACCAACAAACCGACCAACCAGCCGACCAACCAACCAACCAACAAACCGACCCAGCAGCACCAAAAACCGACCAACCAACCACCCACCCAACCAACCCACCAACCAACCGACCAGCAAGCCGGCCACCCGACCAACCAACCACCCACCCAACCAACCCACCAACCAACTGACCAGCAAGCCGGCCACGACCAACCAACTAAACTACCAAGCAACCAAACAACCATGCAACCCACCGACCATGCAACTCACCAACCAAGCAACCCACCAACCAACAAATAGACCAAACCGACCAACCAATCAACCAACCAACCGACTGACCAACCAACCAACTAAACAGGCAACCAAGCAACCAACCAAACAACCAACTCACCAACTGACCAACCGACCAACCAAGTAACCAACCAACCAACCAACCAACCAACCAACCAAGGAACCCACCGACCAAGCAACTCACCAACAAAGAAACCAACCAAGCAACCAAGCAATCAAGCAACCAACCAACCAACCAACCAATGAAGCAACAAAACAAGCAACCAAGCAACCAACCAAGCAAGCACCCAAGCAACCAACCAAGCAAGCAACCCACCAACCAACCAACAAACCAACCAACCAACCAACAATCCAACCAACCAACCAACCAACAAACCAAGCTACCAAGCAACGAACCAACCAACCAACCAACCTAGCAACAAACCAAGCTACCAACCAACCAACCAAGCAAGCAACCAACCAACCAACCAAGCTACCAAGCTACCAACCAACCAACCAACCAACCAACCAACCAACCAACCAACCAACCAACCCACCCACCTACCCACCAACCAACCAACCAACCAACCAACCAACCAACCTACCAACCAACCAACCAACCAACCAACCAACCAACCATCTAAGCTATCAAGCAATGATCCATCCAACAAACCAACCAACCAACCAACCAACCAACCAACCATCTAAGCTATCAAGCAATGATCCAACCAACAAACCAACCAAGCAACCAACTAAGCTACCGACCAAGCTACCGACTAAGCAACCAGTCAACTAACCAACCCACCAACCAGCCCACCCACCCACCCACCCACCAAGCAAACAAGCAACGAAACAAACAACCAACCAAACAAGCTACCAAGCAACGAACCAACCAACCAACCAACTAAGCAACCAACCAAGCTACGTACTAACCAAGCAACCATCCAACCAACCAACCAAGCAACCACCAAGCAACCCACCAACCAACCCACCCACCCAACCAACCATCCAACCAACCAAACAACCAACCAAACAACCAACCAACCAACCAACCAACGAAGCAACAAAACAAGCAACCAAGCAACCAACCAAGCCAGCACCCAAGCAACCAACCAAGCAAGCAACCCACCAACCAACAAACCAACGAACCAACCAACCAACAATCCAACCAACCAACCAACAAACAAACCAAGCTACCAAGCAACGAACTAACCAACGAAACAACCAAGCAACAAACCAAGTTACGTACCAACCAACCAACCAACCAAGCAACAAACCAAGCTACCAAGCAACCAACCAACCAACCAAGCTACCAAGCTACCAAACAACCAAGCAACCAACCAACCAACCAACCAACCAACCAACCAACCCACCAACCCACCAACCCACCCACCTACCCACCAACCCACCAACCCACCAACCCACCAACCAACCAACCAACCAACCAACCAACCCACCAACCCACCAACCCACCAAGCAACCAAACAACAAGGCAACCCAACAACCAAACAACCCACCAACCAACCAACCCACCAACCAACCAAACTACCAAGCAACCAAACAACCAAGCAACCAACATCCAACCAACCAACCAACCAACCAACTAAACTACCAAGCAACCAAACAAACAACCAATGAACCAACCAACCAACCAACCAACCCACCAACCAACCAACCAACCAACCAACCAGCCAACCAACCAACCAGCCAACCAACCAACCAACCAAGCAACAAACCAACCAACGAAGCTACCAAGCAACCAAGCAACCAACCAACCAAGCAACCAGCCACTCAACCAACCAACCAACTAAACTACCAAGCAACCAAACAAACAACCAATGAACCAACCAACCAACCAACCAACCCACCAACCAATCAACTCACCAACCAAGAAACTCACCAACCAAGCAACCCACCAAGCAACAAATCGATCAATCGACCAACCGATCAACCGACCATCAAACTAAGCAACCCACCAACCTACCAACCAACCAACCAAATAAACGAGCAACCAAGAAACCAACCAAGCAACCAAACAACCAACCGACCAACCGAACAACCAATCAACCAACCAAGCAACCAACCAAGCAACCAACAAAGCAACCAACCAACAAACCAACCAACCAACCGACCAACCAACTGACCAACCAACCACCCAACCAACGAACCCACCAGCACCCAACAAACCAACCAACCAACCACCCAAGCAACCAACCCAACCAACCAACCGACCAGCAAACCGGCCATTTGACCAACCATCCAAAAAACCAAACAACTAACCAACCAACCAAGCTACCAAGCACCCCACCAACCAAGCAACTGACCAATCAACCAATTCACCAACCAACAAACCGACCAACCGACCAACCAACCAACAAACCAACCAACTAACCAACCAAGCAACCGACCAACAACCGACCAACCGACCAACCGACCAACTAACCAACCAACCAACCAACGAAACTACCAAGCAACCAACCAACCAACCAACCAACCACCAAACAACCAACCAACCAACCAACCCACCAACCAACCGACCAGCAAACCGGCCAACCGACCAACAAACCAACCAACTAACCAACCAACCAAGCTACCAAGCAACAAACCGACCAACTGGCTAACTGACCAACAAACCAACCAACCAACCAACCAACCAACCAACCAACCAAACCAACCAACCAACCAACAAACCAACCAACAAACCAACCAACCAACCAACCAACCAACCATCTAAGCTATCAAGCAATGCTCGAACCAACAACCCAACCAACCAACCAACCAACCAACCAACCATCTAAGCTATCAAGCAATGATCCAACCAACAAACCAACCCACCACCCACCAAGCAAACAAGCAACGAAACAACCAACCAACCAAACAAGCTACCAAGCAACGAACCAACCAACCAACCAACCAAACAAACAACCAAGCTACGTACTAACCAAGCAACCATCCAACCAACCAACCAAGCAACCACCAAGCAACCCACCAACCAATCCACCCACCCAACCAACCAACCAACCAAGCAACCAACCAACCAACCAACCAACGAAGCAACAAAACAAGCAACCAAGCAACCAACCAAGCAAGCACCCAAGCAACCAACCAAGCAAGCAACCCACCAACCAACAAACCAACCAACCAACCAACCAACAATCCAACCAACCAACCAACAAACAAACCAAGCTACCAAGCAACGAACCAACCAACGAAACAACCAAGCAACAAACCAAGCTACCAACCAACCAACCAACCAAGCAACAAACCAAGCTACCAAGCAACCAAACAACCAAGCAACCCAACAACCAAACAACCCACCAACCCACCAACCCACCAACCAACCAAACTACCAAGCAACCAAACAACCAAGCAACCCACCAACCAACCAGCCAACCGAACAACCGAACAACCAACCAACTAAACAAGCAACCAAGCAAACATCCAAGCAACCAAACAAACAACCGACCAACCGGACAACCAAGCAACCAACCAAGAAACCAACAAAGCAACAAACCAACCAACAAACCGACCAACCAACCGACCAACCAACCACCCAAACAACCAACCTACCAGCAACCAACAAACCGAACAACCACCCACCCACCCACCCAACCAACCAACCAACAAACCGGCCAACCGACCAACCTAACCAACCAACCAAGCTACCAAGCAACCAACCAACCAAGCAACCCACAAACCAAACAACCCACCAACCAACAAAGCAACCAGCCAACCAACCAACCAAGCAACCAGCCAACCAAACAGCCAAACAAACAAACTACCAAGCAACCAAACAACCAAGCAACCAACCAACCAAGCAACTCACCAACCAAGCAACCCACCAACCAACCAATCAGCCAACCAACCAACCGATCAACCAACCAACTAAACAAGCAACCAAGCAATCAACCAAGCAACCAACCAACCAACCAACCAACCGAACAACCGAACAACAAGCAACCAACAAAGCAACCAACAAAGCAACCAACCAACAAACCAACCAACAAACCGACCAACCAACCGACCAACCCACCAACCAACAAACCGACCAACCAACCGACCAACCAACAAACCAACAAACCGACCCAGCAGCAACCACAAACCGACCAACCAACCACCCACCCAACCAACCCACCAACCAACCAACCAGCAAGCCGGCCACCCGACCAACCAACCAACCACCCAACCAACCCACCAACCAACCGACCAGCAAGCCGGCCACGACCAACCAACTAAACTACCAAGCAACCAAACAACCATGCAACCCACCGACCATGCAACTCACCAACCAAGCAACCCACCAACCAACAAATAGACCAACCGACCAACCAATCAACCAACCAACCGACTGACCAACCAACCAACTAAACAAGCAACCAAGCAACCAACCAAACAACCAACTCACCAACTGACCAACCGACCAACCAAGTAACCAACCAACCAACCAAGGAACCCACCTACCAAGCAACTCACCAGCCAAGAAACCAACCAAGCAACCAAGTTATCAAGCAACCAACCAACCAACCAACCAATGAAGCAACAAAACAAGCAACCAAGCAACCAACCAAGCAAGCACCCAAGCAACCAACCAAGCAAGCAACCCACCAACCAACCAACAAACCAACCAACCAACCAACAATCCAACCAACCAACCAACCAACAAACCAAGCTACCAAGCAACGAACCAACCAACCAACCAACCAAGCAACAAACCAAGCTACCAACCAACCAACCAACCAAGCAACCAACCAACTAACCAAGCTACCAAGCTACCAACCAACCAACCAACCAACCAACCAACCAACCAACCAACCCACCAACCCACCCACCTACCCACCAACCAACCAACCAACCAACCAACTAACCAACCAACCAACCAACCAACCAACCAACCATCTAAGCTATCAAGCAATGATCCATCCAACAAACCAACCAACCAACCAACCAACCAACCAACCATCTAAGCTATCAAGTAATGATCCAACCAACAAACCAACCAAGCAACCAACCAAGCTACCGACCAAGCTACCGACCAAGCAACCAGTCAACTAACCAACCCACCCACCAGCCCACCCACCAAGCAAACAAGCAACGAAACAACCAACCAACCAAACAAGCTACCAAGCAACGAACCAACCAACCAACCAACTAAGCAACCAACCAAGCTACGAACTAACCAAGCAACCATCCAACCAATCAACCAAGCAACCACCAAGCAACCCACCACCCAACCCACCCACCCAACCAACCATCCAACCAACCAACCAACCAACCAAACAACCAACCAACCAACCAACCAACGAAGCAACAAAACAAGCAACCAAGCAACCAACCAAGCCAGCACCCAAGCAACCAACCAAGCAAGCAACCCACCAACCAACAAACCAACGAACCAACCAACCAACAATCCAACCAACCAACCAACAAACAAACCAAGCTACCAAGCAACGAACCAACCAACGAAACAACCAAGCAACAAACCAAGTAACGTACCAACCAACCAACCAACCAAGCAACAAACCAAGCTACCAAGCAACCAACCAACCAACCAAGCTACCCAGCTACCAAGCAACCAAGCAACCAAGCAACCAACCAACCAACCAACCAACCAACCCACCAACCCACCAACCCACCCACCTACCCACCAACCCACCAACCCACCAACCAACCAACCAACCCACCAACCCACCAACCCACCAAGCAACCAAACAACAAGGCAACCCAACAACCAAACAACCCACCAACCAACCAACCCACCAACCAACCAAACTACCAAGCAACCAAACAACCAAGCAACCCACCAACCAACAAACCAACCAACCAACCAACCAACAATCCAACCAACCAACCAACCAACCAACTAAACTACCAAGCAACCAAACAAACAACCAATGAACCAACCAACCAACCAACCAACCCACCAACCAATCAACTCACCAACAAAGAAACTCACCAACCAAGCAACCCACCAAGCAACAAATCGATCAATCGACCAACCGATCCACCGACCATCAAACTAAGCAACCCACCAACCTACCAACCAGCCAACCAACCAACCAAATAAACGAGCAACCAAGAAACCAACCAAGCAAACAAACAACCAACCGACCAACCGAACAACCAATCAACCAACCAAGCAACCAACCAAGCAACCAACAAAGTAACCAACCAACAAACCAACCAACCAACCGACCAACCAACTGACCAACCAACCACCCAACCAACGAACCCACCAGCACCCAACAAACCGACCAACCAACCACCCAAGCAACCAACCCAACCAACCAACCGACCAGCAAACCGGCCATTTGACCAACCAACCAAAAAACCAAACAACTAACCAACCAACCAAGCTACCAAGCACCCCACCAAACAAGCAACCCACCAACCAACCAATTCACCAACCAACAAACCGACCAACCGACCAACCAACCAACAAACCAACCAACTAACCAACTAAGCAACCGACCAACAACCGACCAACCGACCAACTAACCGACCAACCAACCAACGAAACTACCAAGCAACCAACCAACCAACCAACCAACCACCAACCAACCAAGCAACCAACCAACCAACCAACCAACCAACCGACCAGCAAACCGGCCAACCGACCAACAAACCAACCAACTAACCAACCAACCAAGCTACCAAGCAACAAACCGACCAACTGGTTAACCGACCAACAAACCAACCAACCAACCAACCAACCAACCAACCAACCAAACCAACCAACAAACCAACCAACCAACCAACCAACCAACCAACCAACCAAACCAACCAACAAACCAACCAACAAACCAACCAACCAACAAACCAACCAACCATCTAAGCTATCAAGCAATGATCCAACCAACAAACCAACCCACCGCCCACCAAGCAAACAAGCAACGAACCAACCAACCAACCAAACAAGCTACCAAGCAACGAACCAACCAACCAACCAACCAAACAAGCAACCAAGCTACGTACTAACCAAGCAACCATCCAACCAACCAACCAAGCAACCACCAAGCA
>OX465036.1:4932564-4957564 GCA_949841015.1 Aplysina aerophoba | reverse complement strand
AAACCGAACAACCACCCACCCACCCACCCACCCAACCAACTAACCAACAAACCGGCCAACCGACCAACCTAACCAACCAACCAAGCTACCAAGCAACCAACCAACCAAGCAACCCACAAACCAAACAACCCACCAACCAACAAAGCAACCAGCCAACCAACCAACCAAGCAACCAGCCAACCAAACAGCCAAACAAACAAACTACCAAGCAACCAACCAACCAAGCAACCAACCGACCAACCGAACAACAAGCAACCAACCAAGCAACCAACAAAGCAACCAACCAACAAACCAACCAACAAACCAACCAACCAACTGACCAACCCACCAACCAACAAACCGACCAACCAACCGACCAACCAACCAACCAACAAACCGACCCAGCAGCAACCACAAACCGACCAACCAACCACCCACCCAACCAACCCACCAACCAACCGACCAGCAAGCCGGCCACCCGACCAACCAACCATCCACACAACCAACCCACCAACCAACTGACCAGCAAGCCGGCCACGACCAACCAACTAAACTACCAAGCAACCAAACAACCATGCAACCCACCGACCATGCAACTCACCAACCAAGCAACCCACCAACCAACAAATAGAGCAACCGACCAACCAATCAACCAACCAACCGACTGACCAACCAACCAACTAAACAAGCAACCAACGACCAACCAAACAACCACCTCACCAACTGACCAACCGACCAACCAAGTAACCAACCAACCAACGAACCAACCAACCAACCAAGGAACCCACCTACCAAGCAACTCACCAACCAAGAAACCAACCAAGCAACCAAGCAACCAAGCAACCAAGCAACCAACCAACCAATGAAGCAACAAAACAAGCAACCAAGCAACCAACCAAGCAAGCAACCAAGCAACCAACCAAGCTAGCAACCCTCCAACCAACCAACAAACCAACCAACCAACCAACAATCCAACCAACCAACCAACCAACAAACCAAGCTACCAAGCAACGAACCAACCAACCAACCAACCAAGCAACAAACCAAGCTACCAACCAACCAACCAACCAAGCAACCAACCAACCAACCAAGCTACCAACCAACCAACCAACCAACCAACCAACCAACCAACCAACCCACCAACCCACCCACCTACCCACCAACCCACCAACCAACCAACCAACCAACCAACCAACCAACCAACCAACCATCTAAGCTATCAAGCAATGATCCATCCAACAAACCAACCAACCAACCAACCAACCAACCAACCATCTAAGCTATCAAGCAATGATCGAACCAAGAAACCAACCAAGCAACCAACCAAGCTACCGACCAAGCTGCCGACCAAGCAACCAATCAACTAACCAACCCACCAACCAACCCACCCACCTACCCACCCACCAAGCAAACAAGCAACGAAACAACCAACCAACCAAACAAGCTACCAAGCAACGAACCAACCAACCAACCAACTAAGCAACCAACCAAGCTACGTACTAACCAAGCAACCATCCAACCAACCAACCAAGCAACCACCAAGCAACCCACCAACCAACCCACCCACCCACCCAACCATCCAACCAATCAAACAACCAACCAAACAACCAAATAACCAACCAACCAACCAACCAACCAACCAACCAACGAAGCAACAAAACAAGCAACCAAGCAACCAACCAAGCAAGCACCCAAGCAACCAACCAAGCAAGCAACCCACCAACCAACAAACCAACCAACCAACCAACCAACAATCCAACCAACCAACCAACAAACAAACCAAGCTACCAAGCAACGAACCAACCAACGAAACAATCAAGCAACAAACCAAGTTACCAACCAACCAACCAACCAAGCAACAAACCAAGCTACCAAGCCACCAACCAACCAACCAGCAAACCAACCAACCAACCAACCAACCAACCAACCCACCAACCAACCAACCCACCCACCTACCCACCAACCCACCAACCCACCAACCCACCAACCAACCAACCAACCCACCAACCCACCAACCCACCAAGCAACCAAACAACCAAGCAACCCAACAACCAAACAACCCACCAACCAACCAACCCACTAACCAACCAAACTACCAAGCAACCAAACAACCAAGCAACCCACCAACCAACCAGCCAACCGACCAACCGACCAACCAACCAACTGAACAAGCAACCAAGCAAACATCAAAGCAACCAACCAACCAACCGACCAACCGGACAACCAAGCAATCAACCAAGAAACCAACAAAGCAACAAACCAACCAACAAATCGACCAACCAACCGACCAACCAACCACCCAACCAACCAACCTACCAGCAACCAACAAACCGAACAACCACCTACCCACCCAACCAACCAACCAACCAGCAAACCGGCCAACCGACCAACCGACCAACAAACAAACCAACTAATCAACCAACCAAGCTACCAAGCAACCAACCAACCAAGCAACCCACCAACCAAACAACCTACCAAGCAACCAGCCAACCAACCAACCAAGAAACCAGCCAGCCAAACAGCCAAACAAACAAACTACCAAGCAACCAAACAACCAAGCAACAAACCAACCAAGCAACTCACCAACCAAGCAACCCACCAACCAACCAATCAGCCAAACAACCAAACGATCAACCAACCAACTAAACAAGCAACCAAGCAATCAACCAACCAACCAACCAACCAACCAACCAACCAGCTAACCAAGCAACCAACCAAGCTGCCAACCAACCAACAGGCCAACTGACCAAATGACCAACCGACCAAGCAACCAACCAAACGACCAAACAACAAAACCAACCAAACAACCAACCGACCAACCGACAAACAGACCAACCGACCAACCAACCAACCAACCAAGCAACCAGCCTACCAGCAAACCAACCAACCAACCAACCAACCAACCAACCAACCAACAGACCTACCGACCAACCAACCAACCAACCTACCAGCAAACCAACCAACCAACCAACCAACAGACCAACCGACCAACCGACCAACCAACCAACCAAACAACCAACCCAACAAGCAAACTACCAACAGACCAACCAACCAAACGACCAACAAACCAAGCAACATACCAGCAAGCCAACAGACCAACCGATCAACCGACCAACCAACCAACCAAACGACCAACAGACCAACCGACCAACCAACCAACCGACATACAGACCAACCGACCAAACAAACAACAAACACACCAAGAAACCGACCAACCGACCAACAAACCAACTAACCAACCAACCAACCAACCCACAAACCAACCGACCAAGAAACCGACCAACCGACCAACAAACCAACTAACCAACCAACCAACCAACCAACCAACTACCCTACCCAACAACCTACTAACCCACCAACAAACCATCCAATCTACAAACCTACCAACCAACCAACCAACCAACCAACCAACCAACCAACCAACCAACCAACCAACCAACCAACCAACCAACCAACCAACCAACCAACCAACCAACCAACCAAGCAACTGACCAACCAACCAACAAAGCAACCAAGCAACCCACTAACCAACCAACCAACCAGCCAACCACCCAGCCAACCAAACAGGCAACTAACCAAGCAACCAACCAGCAACCAAGGTACCAAGAAATCAACCAGGCAGCCAACCAACTAACGAAACAAACAACCGACCAACCGACCAACCGACAACCGACCAATCGATCAACCAACCAACCGACCAACCATCCAAGCTACCAACCAACCAACCAACTACCAAGCAACTAACCAAGATACCAACCAAGCAACCAACCAAACAACCAACCAAGCAACAAGCCAAGAAATCAACCAACCAACCCACCAACCATCCAACCAACTAACCAACCAACCAAGCTAACAACCAAACAACCAACAAACCAACTAACCGACCAACCAACCAAGCAAGGAAGCTACCAGTCAACCCAACAACCAAACAAACAACCAAGCCACCCACTAACCAAACAACCCACCAACCAACCAACAATGCCACCAACCAACCAACCAACGATGCCACCAACCAACCAACCATCCAACCAGCCAACTAATCAACCAACCAACCGACCAACCAACCATTCGACCAACCGAGCAACCGACCAAGCAAGCAACGAACCAAGGAAACAACAAAGCAACCAACCAACAAAGCAACCAACCAACCACCCAACCAACCAACCCACCAACCAACCAACAAACCAACCAACCAACCACTCAACCAACCAACCCACAAACCAACCAACCAATCAAACTACCAAACAAACAAACAACCATGCAACCCACCAACCAAGCAACCCAACAACTAACCCACCAACCCACCCACCCACCCAACAAACCATCCAACCAACCAACCAATCAACCAAGCAACCAGCTAACCAACCTGCCAACCAAGCAGGAAACCCACCAACTAACCAACCAACTAACCTATCAACCAACCAACCAACAGACCAACAAATGGAACAACCGATCAACTAACGAACAAACCAAGCAACCAACCAACCAACCAAACTACCAAGCATACAACCAACCAAGCAAACCACCAACCAAGCAACCCACCAACCAACCAACCCACCCTCCCACCAACCAACTAACCAACCAACCAACCAACCAACCAACCAACTAACCAACCACCCAACCGACCAACCGACCATCCGAACAACTGAGCAAACGCCCAAACAAGCAACGAACCAAGCAACCATCAAAGTAACCAACCAACAAATCGAACAACCAACCACCCAACCAACCAACCCACCAACCAACCAACAAACCAACCAACCAACCACCTAACCAACCAACCCACAGACCAACCAACCAACAAACCATCCAACTGACTAGCAGACCAACAAACTAACCAACCGACCAAACTACCAAGCAAACAACAAACCATGCAACCCAACAACCAACCCACCAACCCACCCACCACCCAACTAACCAAGCAACTAAACAGCAACCAACCAACCAACCAACCGACCAACAAACTGACCAACCGATCAACAGACGAACAAACCATCCAACCACGCAACCCACCAACCAAGCAACCCATCAACCAGCCAACACACCCACCCACCCACCAACCAACCAACCAACCAACCAACTAACCAACCACACAACCACCCACACAACCAACCAAGCAACTAAATAAGCAACCAAGCAACAAACCAAGCAACTCACCAACCAACGCATCAACCAACTCACCAACCAACACATCAACCAACCCACCAACCAACCAACCCACCAACCCACCAAACAACCAAACAGCCATCCAAGCAACCAAACAACCAAACAACCAAGCAAACAACCAACCAAGCAACAAACCAACCAACCGACCAACCAACCAAGAAACCAACCAACCAACCAACCAACCAACCAACCAACCAACCAAGTAACCAACCAACCAACCAAACAATCAACCAATCAACCAACCATCTAACCTACCAAGCACCCACCCACCTAACTAAGCAACCAACCAAGGAACCAACCAATCAAACAACCAATCGAGCAACCCACCAAACAAACCACCCACCCACCCACCAACCAACCATCCAACCAAGCAGCCAACCATTCAACCAACCACCCACCCAACCAACCAACCAAGCAAATAAACAAGCAACCAAGCAACCAACCATCCAAGCAACCAACAAAGCAAGAAACCCATGAACCAACCAACCAACCAACTAACCAACCAACCAACCAACCAACCAAACAACCAACCAGTTAACCATCCAACCAACCAACCACC
This sequence comes from Aplysina aerophoba, assembly GCA_949841015.1. NCBI lineage: Eukaryota > Metazoa > Porifera > Demospongiae > Verongiida > Aplysinidae > Aplysina > Aplysina aerophoba. Next base: position 4,951,860 of record OX465036.1, on the reverse strand, counting down.
CACCGAAACAACCAAGCAACTAGCCAAGAAACCAAGCAACCAACCAACCGACCAACAAACCAACCAACCACCCAAACTACCAAGCAAACTACCAACCATGCAATCCTCGAACCAAGCAACCCAACAACCAACTCACCAAATAAACCACCAACCCACCCACCAACCAACCAACCAACCAACCAACCTACCAACCAAGCAGACAACCATTCAACCAACCACCCATCCACCTCACCAACCAAGCAACTAAACAAGCAACCAAGCAACCAACCATCCAAGCAACCAACGAAGCAAGAAACCCATGATCCAACCAACCAACCAACCAACAAACCAACCAACCAACCATCCAACCAACCAACCAACCAACCAACCAGTTAACCATCCAATCAACCAACCACCCACAGAAACAACCAAGCAACTAGCCAGAAAATAAAGCAACCAACCAAGCAACCAACCAACCAAGCAAAGAACCAAGCAAGCACCCAAGCAACCAACCAAGCAAGCAACCCACCAACCAACCTACCAAACAAGCAAACACCCAAGCAACCAACCAACCGACCAACCGATCAACAAACCAATCAACCACCCAAACTACCAAGCAAACTACCAACCATGCAACCCTCGAACGAAGCAACCCAAGAACCAACCCACCAAACAAACCACCCACCCACCCACCAACTAACCAACCAAGCAGCCAACCATTCTACCAACCACCCACCCAACAAACCAATCAACTAAATAAGCAGCCAAGCAACCAACCATCCAAACAACCAACGAAGCAAGAAACCCATGAACCAAACAACCAACCAACTTACCAACCAACCAACCAACCAACCAACCAGTTAACCATCCAACCAACCAACCACCCACCAAAACAACCAAGCAACTAGCCAAAAAACCAAGAAACCAACCAACCAAGCAACCAACCAAGCAAAGAACCAAGCAAGCACCTAAGCAACCAACCAAGCAAGCAACCCAGCAACCAACCTATCAAACAAGCAAGCACCCAAGCAACCAAGCAACCACCCACCCAAACAAGCAACTAAACAAGCAACCAAGGAATCAAACAAGCAACCAACGAAACAAGCAACCAAACAAGCAAGCACCCAAGCAATCAACCAAGCAAGAAACCCACCAGACAACCAACCAACCAACCTATCAACCAACCAATCAACCAACCGTCCAACAAAAGAAGCAACAGATCAACCAACGAACAAACCAACCATCCAACCAAACTACCAAACAATCAACCAACCAAGCAACCCACCCACCAACCAACTAACGAACCAACAAACCAACCAACCAACCAACTAAACAACCAGCCAACGGAGACACCAACCATCGACCAACCTGGCAACCGACCAACCAAGCGACGAACCTAGCAACCAATTAAAAAACCAACCTATAAACCGACCAACCAACCACCCAACCTACCAACCCACTAACCAACCAACAAGCCAGCCAACCAACCAACCAACCAACCAACTAAACAACCACCCAACTGACGAACGGACCTTCCGACCAACCGAGCAACCAACCAAGCAACTAACGAAGAAATCAACAAAGCAACCAACCAACTTAATGACCAACAAACCACCTAACCAACCCAACCAACCAACTAACCAGCCCACCACCTACCAACCAAGCAACCAACCAACCAACCCAAAAACTAACCGACCAACAAACCAAATAACCAATCAAGCAACCCACCAACCAAACAACCTATCAATCAATGAACCGACGAATCTATCAACAATCAACCATTCAACCAACTAACCAACCAACCAACAGATTGCAAACCGACCAATTGACCAACCAACCAACCAACCAAACTACCAGCCAAGTAACCACCCACCCTACCAAACAACCATCCAAACAACCTGGCAACTTAACAAGAATCCAACCAAGCAACCAACCAATCAACCCAGCTACGTACCAAGCAACAACCAAGCAACCAACCAAGCAACCACCCAACCAACCAACCAACCAAACTACCAAGCAACGAACCAACCAAACAAGCAACAAACTAAGCTACCAAGCAAGCAACTAACCAATCAAGCTACCAAGCAACCAACCAACCAAGCAACCAACCAACCCAGCAACCCAACAACCAAGCAACCCACCAACGAATCAAACCACTAACAAACAAACCGACCAACCGATCAACTGAACAACCCACCAACCCACCCACCCACCAAGCTACCATGAAAAGAACCAACCAACCAACCAACCAAGCTACCAAGCAACGAACCAAATAACCAACCAAACAAGCAACAAGCGAAGCAACGAACCAAGCAACCAACCAAGCAACCAACCAACCAAGTAACCCACCAAGCAACCCACCAACCCACCCACCCACCAAGCTACCAAGAAACGAACCAACCAACCAACCAACCAAGTAACCAACCAAGCTACCAACCAAGCAACCAACCAACCAAGCAACCCACCAAGCAACCCTCCAAGCAACCCTCCAAGCAACCCACCCACCAAGCTATCATGCAACGAACAAACCAACCAACCAACCAACCAAGCTACCAAGCAACGAACCTACCAGTCAACCAAACAAGCAACCAACCAATCAGCCAACCAAGCAACCAACCAACAAAGCAACCCACCAAGCAACCCACCAACCCACCTACCCACTAAGCAACCCACCAACCTACCTACACACCAAGCTACCAAGAAACGTTCCAACCAACCGACCAACCAAGCTACCAAGCAATGAACCAACCGACCTAACAACCAAGCAACTAACCAAGTTACCAACCAAGCAACCAACCAACCAAGCAACCAACCAAGCAACCCACCCACCCAACCAACCAACCAACCAACCAACAAACCAACCATACTACCAATTTACCAACCAGCCAATCAACCAACCATCCAACCACCCAAGCAACCAACCAGGAAACCAACCAACGAAACAAACAAACGACCAACCGACAACAGACCAACCGATCAACCAACCATGCTACCAACCATCCAACCAACCAACCGACAAACCAACAAACAAGCCAACCAACCAACTAACGAAGCAAACAATCCACCAACCGACCAACCGACAACCGACCAACCAACCAACCAACAAGCCAACCAACCAACCAACCATCCAAACAACCAAACAACGAAGCAACAAACCAAGCTACCAAGCAACCAATCAACCAACGAAGCAACCAAGCAACCAACCAACCAACCAACCAACCTACCAACCAAACTACCAAGTAACCAAACAACCAAGGAACCCATCAACCAAGCAACTCACTAACCAAGCAACCAGCCAAGCAACCAGCCAGGAAACCAACCAACGAAGCAAACACACGACCAACCGACAACCGACCAACCGATCAACCAACCAAGCTACCAACCAACCTACCAACCAACCAACAAACCAACCAAAAAGCCAACCAACCAACTAACGAAGCAAGCAACCGACCAACCGACCAACCGACAACCGACCAACCAACCAACCAACCAAGAAACCAACCAACAAGCCAACCAACCAACCAAGCAACCAAGCAACCAACCAACCAACCAACCAACCAACCAACCTACCAACTAAACTACCAAGTAACCAAACAACCAAGGAACCCATCAACAAAGCAACTCACTAACCAAGCAACCCACTAACCAACCATCTGACCAACCAACCAACCGATCAACCAACGAACTAAACAAGTAACCCTAAGATACCAACAAAGCATCCAACCAACCAACCAACCAACAGACCAACCGAAAAACAAAGCAAACAACCCAGTAACTAACAAAGCAATCAACCAACAAACAAACTAACAAACCGACCAACCAACCGACCAACCAACCACCCACCCAACCAACCCGCCAATCAACCAACAAACCGACTATCCAACCACCCAACCAACCAACCCACCAACCAACCGACCGACCTACCGGCTAACCGACCAACCATCCAACGAACCAACATACAACCCAACAACCCAAACTACCAAGCTACCAACCAAACTAGGAACCCGCCAACTAAGCAACCCACCAACCAACCAAACAACCAAGCAAATAACCAAGCTACCAAGCAACAGATCAAGCAACCAACCTACCAGCCAACCAGCCAACCAACCAACCAACCAACCAACCAACCAACCAACCCACCAACCAAACTACCGACTAACAAACCAACCATCTAACCAACCAAAGAAGCTACCAAGCAACCAACCAACCAACCAACCCGCCAACCAACCGACCAACCTACCGGCCAACCGACCAACCATCCAACGAACCAACATACAAACCAACAAACCAAACTACCAAGCAACCAACAAACCTAGGAACCCGCCAACTAAGATACCCACCAACCAACCAAACCACCAACCAACAAACCGACCAACCGACCAACAAACTAACAAACCAACTACCCAACCAACCAACTGACCAACAAACCGACCAACAGACCAACCAACCAACAAACCAACCAACCAACGAAACTACCAAGTAAACAACCTACCAACAAGCCAACCAACCAACTATATAACGAAGCAAAGAACCGACCAACCGACAACCGACCAACTGACCAACCAACCAACCAAGCAACCCTACAACCATGCAATCCCCAAACGAACCAAAACACCACTATAGAAACCAACCAACCGACCAACCGACCAACCCACCAACTCACCATCCCACCAACCCACCCACCCACCGACCGACAAAGCTACCAAGCAACGAACCAACCAACCAACCAACCAAGCTACCAAGCAACGAACCAACCAACAAACCAACCAACCAACCAACCAACCAACCAACCAACCAACCAACCAACCAACCAACCAACCAACCCCCCAAGAAACCCCTATAGAAACCAACCATGAAACCAACCAACTAACGAAGTAAACAACCGACCAACCGACAACCGATCAACTGATCAACCAACCAAGCTACCAACCAACCAACCAGCCAATCAACCAACAAACCAACCAACAAGCCAACCAACCAACGATGCAAACAACCAACCAACCACCAACCGACCAATCAACCATCCAACCAGCCAAACAACCCAGGAAATAACCAAGCTACCAAGCAACTGATCAAGCAACCAACCTACCTTCCAACCAGCCAACCAACCAACCAATCAACCAACCAACCAACCAACCAAACAACCGACTACCAAACCAACCATCTAACCAACCAAAGAAGCTACCAAGCAACCAACCAACCAAGCAACCCGCCAACCAAGCAACAAACCAAGCTACCTAGAAACCAACCAACTAACCAAGCTGCCAAGCAACCAACCAACCAACCAACCAACCAATCAACCAAACTACCATGCAACCAAACAACCAAGCAACCCACCAACCAAGCAACTCACCAACAAATCAACCCACCAACCAAGAAATCGACCCACCGACAACCAATCAACTGACCATCAAACTAAGCAACGCAGCAACAATGCAAACCACCAACCAACAAACCAACCGACAGACCAACCAACCATCTAAACAAGCAACCAAGCAACCAAGCAACCAACCAAGCAACCAACGAACCAACTGATCAACTGGCCAACCGATCAACCAGGTAATCAACAAAGCAACCAACCAACCAACCGACTAACCAACCACCCAACCATCCAACCCACCAAGCAACCAGCACACCAACTAACCAAACACCCAACCTACCAACGCACAAACCAACACACCAACCAACCGACCAACCAACAAACCAATAACTAGCCAACCAAGAAATCTACTAAGCTACCCCCAACCAAGCAACCCACAAACTAACGAAATCACTAACCAACAAACCGACCAACCGACCAACAGACCAACAAACCAACCAGCCAACCAAGCACCTAAACAAGCAGCCAAGCAACCAACCAAGCAACCAAGCAACCAACCCAGCTACATACCAAGCATCAACAAAGTAACCAACCAAAGTACCAAGCAACGAACCAACCAACCAAGCAACAAACTTAGCTACCAAGCAAGTAACTAACCAATCAAGCTACCAAGCAACCAACCAACCAACCCAGCAATCCAACAACCAAGCAACCCACCAACGAATCAAACCACCAACAAACAAACCGATCAACCGACCAACCCACCATCCCGACAAGCCATCAAGCAACCAACAAAGCTAACAACCTCTAAACCAACCAACCGACCTTGCTACCAAGCAACAAACCAACCAACCAAACATCAAGCAACAGACCATGCTACCAACTAAGCTACCTACCAAGCAACTAACCAAGCTAACTACCAAGCAACCAACCAAGCAATCCACTAAACAAACAACCAAGCAATCCACCGAGCAATCGACTTAGCGACCGACCAACAAACCAACCAACCAAACAAACAACCTCCCGACAAAGCAGCAAACAATGCTACCAAGCAACCAACCAAGCTACCAATAAACCAACCAACCAACCAACCAACCAGCCAACCAACCAATCTACTAAGCAACGAACCAACCCACGAACCAAAAAACCAACCAAGCAAACAAACAAGCTACGAACCAACCAACCAAACAAAATGCAACCCATTCAACCAACCTCCCACAAGCAGCCAACCATCTCACTATCTAACGAACCAACCAACCAACCAACAGACTATCCCAAAAACCGATCAAAGAACCATCCAACGAAACCAACCTAGCTACTCACCAAGCCAACCAACCAACGAAGCATCCAACCAACCTACCTACCGATAACCGACCAACCGACCGTCCGTACAACCAACTAAGCTACCAACCAATCAACCCGCCTACCAACACACCAATAAATTCACCAACAAACCCACCAACCCACCCAGCAACACACCCAAGAACAAACCCATGCAGCAACCCATCAACCAAACAAACAACTAACCAAATAGCCAACAAATCAGATAACCAGACAACAAAGAGTACTTGTCAACTGCCATCCTGCCAACTAGCCTGCCAACCTCCATTCTGCACACCAACCTGCCAATCTGAGAACTAACACAGCAACCCACCAACTGACCAACCCACTAACCAACTTACCAACCATTTAACTAAACAAGAACTAACCTACCAACCAAGCAACCAAGCTGCCAACATGCCAACCAACCAACCAACTAAATAACCAACCAATCAACCATGCAACAAACCAAGTTACCAAAAAGTCAACCAAGCAACAAACCAAGTTGCCAAGCATTCAACCAACCAAGCTACCAAGCTACCTGGCAACCAACGAATCAACCAACCAAGAGATCGTAACCGACCAATCGACCAACCAACCTACCAAAATAACTGCCAAGCAATCACTCACTCAATCAATCAAACAAGAAACTTAACAAGCAACCAACCAAGCAAGCTACCAAACAACCAACTAATCAACCAACAAACCAACTATCATGGCAACTAACGATCAAAGCTACCAGGCAATAAACATCCAACAAACCTACTAACCAAGTATCCATGTAACCACCCAACCAAGTAACAAACCGTACCGACTTCAAGGAGGACGATAATGTGAAATTATAACGCTAGATATTTATGTGCTGTTAAGGACTTACTATCATTACGACTGAACATTGAAGACAATAATTGTATTCAATTTGCATGATAAGTATATTGACTTGAATTGCATTAATGTACTTCATACATAATGCTTGCGCGAAAGTTGACATATAGTGAAGTCTGCCTACTAGTCAGGACTACAATGAATAAAATGGTCTCACTTTGGAAATTGTTGTAGAGTTAATGCAGTTTAAGGCATTATAGCTGTTTACTATATATCATTGATATTGTAACTTTAAATTTCCAAAGAATGTATGTTTACTAAACAGTAGGTGGAAGTGTATTAGACATCCCATAAACTCGAAAGTTTTTTAACGAAATAAGCAAGTATATTTTCCAAAAAGCATTAACACGCGTGTTACCTAAGGAATTACTTATGTCAACAATTTGTTTATTCATTTGAATGGACGACGTCACTATTACTAAAGAATCACTATCATATCATTACGACATCATGACTTGTGAGGAAGTCGGATGACGACTCCAATGTACTGAATGACGTCATGGAAAGAAAAATGAATGCATAAATTAATGAGGCTAATAAATTACAAAAAATGGATTTTATTCCAATTCATTTAATACTCTTGAATATTCAATTTAAAATTAATTAATTAATTCATAACTAAATAACCAAATCTTTTCAATATTGTTTTTCGTTTTCCTTTTTTTCCTTTTTTGTTTTTCTTTTTTCTTTTTTTTTCTTTTGGTTCCTTCGCTATATTCTTACTCCTTTTTTTCTATTATCCTACTTTTTCTTTTTTCTCGCTCTCCTTGTTTTTTTTTTTTCACTTCTTGTATCCTGTACTTTATTATTTTTCCTTTTAATTATTTCTATTTTTTACCATTTCATTTTCGATTCATATTGTCCAATTGCTTTAATTTTTCTTCCCGTTACTTTTTTCCCCCTTTTAATTTTCTTTTTTTCTTTTATTCAATCTGATTCTTTTTTTTTTTTTGCAAATTTTCCTTTTTTCTCTTCGTCACTTACTTATTTCCTTTTTTTCTTTCTTTTTTCTTTTTTTCTTTTAACTTTTCCTCTGTTTGTTTCATTCATTTCTTCCTTTCCAATTTTATCCCAGTTTTTCCTTTCTTTTATTTTTTTTTAACTTTTTTTTAATTTTTTTCGTTAAGTTTCCTTAGTTTACATGCCGTATCAGTCTCCGGAGAGCCCTTTAAAGCATTCTATCACTTGACAAAAGCTCCATTGGGACTGGAAAAACCTACAAACGCTTTATCACACCCTAAAGGACCCGGAGAAGCGTTCAAACGCTTTATCTGCCCCCCCGAGAGGCCGGAGAAAAGTTCAGACACTTTATCAGGCCCATGAGGGCCCAGGAAAGCATTTGAACGCTTTATCAGGCCCCTGAGAGCCCAGGAAGTGTTCGAACGTTTTATCAGGTCCCTGAGAGCCAAGGAAGGCGTTCAAACGCTTTATCAGACCCCTGAGGGCCCAGGAAGGCGTTCAAACGCTTTACCAGGCCCCTGAGGGCCTCAGGAAGGCGTTCAAATGCTTTTCCAGGCCCCTGATGGCCCTGGAAGGCGTTCAAACTCTTCCAGGCCCCTGTGGCCCCGGAAGGCGTTCAAACGCTTTACCAGGCCCCTGTGGGCCCAGGAAGGCGTTCATACGCTTTACCAAGCCCCTGCGGGCCCAGGACGGCGTTCAAACGCTTTACCAGGCCCCTGAGGGCCCAGGAAGGCGTTCAAACGCTTTACCAGGCCCCAGCGGGCCCAGGAAGGCGTTCAAACGCTTTACCAGGCCCCTGCGGGCCCAGGAAGGCGTTCAAACGCTTTACCAGGCCCATGCGGGCCCAGGAAGGCGTTCAAACGCTTTACCAGGCCCCTGCGGGCCCAGGAAGGCGTTCAAACGCTTTACCAGGCCCCTGCGGGCCCAGGAAGGCGTTCAAACGCTTTAACAGGCCCCTGCGGGCCCAGGAAGGCGTTCAAACGCTTTACCAGGCCCCTGCGGGCCCAGGAAGGCGTTCAAACGCTTTACCACCCCCCTGCGGGCCCAGGAAGGCGTTCAAACGCTTTAACAGGCCCCTGCGGGCCCAGGATGGCGTTGAAACGCTTTAACAGGCCCCTGCGGGCCCAGGAAGGCGTTCAAACGCTTTAACAGGCCCCTGCGGGCCCAGGAAGGCGTTCAAACGCTTTAACAGGCCCCTGCGGGCCCAGGAAGACGTTCAAACGCTTTAACAGGCCCCTGATGGCCCAAAAAGCGTTCAAACGCTTTACCAGGCCCCTGAGGGCCCAGTAAAGCGTTGAAACGCTTTACCAGGCCCCTGAGAGCCCTGGAAAGCGTTCAAACGCTTTACCAGGTCCCTGAGGGCTATGGAAAGCGTTCAAACGCTTTATCTGGTTTCCTAGAGGCCGGAGAAGAGTTCAAACGCTTAATCATGCCCCAGAGGGTCCAGAATAGCGTTTGAACGCTCCGCTGGGCCCTAGGTCGCCAGATTAAGCGTTTGAATGCTTCTTCGGCCCCTAGGGGTCCTGATAAAGCGTTTGAACGCTTCTTCGGCCCCTAGAAGTCCTGATAAAGCGTTTGAGCGCTTAATCGGCCAGTAGGGGGGCCTGATAAAGCCTTTGAAAGCCTTTTTAGCCCCTGGGGGGCTTGATAAAGTTTTTGAACGCTTTTCCGGCTGCCCGGGGGCGTGATAAAGCGTTTGAACGCTTCTCCGGCTCCTCGGGAGCCTGATAAAGCTTTTGAACGCTTCTCCGGCCCCTCGGGAGCCTGATAAAGCGTTTGAACGCTTCCACAGCGTCTCGGGGGTCTGATAAAACGTTTTAACGCTTCTCCGGCCCCTCGGGGGCCTGATAAAGCGTTTGAACGCTTATCAGGCCTCTCGGGGGCCTGATGAAGCGTTTGTACGCTTTCCTGGGTGATCAGGTGCCTGAAGAAGCGTTTGAACGCTTTCATGGGCCCTCAGGGGCCTGATGTAGCGTTTGAACGCTTTCCTGGGCCCTCAGGGGCCTGATGAAGCGTTTGAACGCTTTCCTGGGCCCTCAGGGGCCTGATGAAGCGTTTGAACGCTTTCCTGGGCCCTCAGGGGCCTGATGAATCGTATGAACGCTTTCCTGGGCCCACAGGGGCCTGATGAAGCGTTTGAAGGCTTTACTGGGCCCTCAGGGGCCTGATGAAGCGATAGAAGTCTTTCCTGGGCCCGCAGGGGCCTGATTAAGCGTTTGAACGCTTTCCTTGGCCCTAAGGGGCCTGATAAAGCGTTTGAACGCTTTCCTGGGCCATCAGGGGCCTGATGATGCGTTTGAACGTTGTCCTGGCCCCTCAGGGGCCTGATGAAGCGTTTGAACTCTTTCCTGGGCTCTCAGGGGCCTGATCAAGCGTTTGAACTCTTTCCTGGGCCCTCAGGGGCCTGATGAAGCGTTTGAACGCTTTACTGGGCCCTCAGGGGCCTTATGAAGCGATTGAACGCTTTCCTGGACCATCAGGGGCCTGATGAAGCGTTTGAACGTTGTCCTGGTCCTTCAGGGGCCTGATAAAGCGTTTGAACGCTTTCATGGGCCCTGAGGAATCTGATAAACCTTTTGAACGCTTTACTGGGCCCTCAGCGTCATGACTAAGCGTTTGAACGCTTTTTTGGGCCCTCAGGGTCATGATAAAGCGTTTAAACGCTTTCCTGGATTCTCAGGGACCTGATAAAGCGTTTGAACGCTTTCCTGGGCCCTCAGGGTCTTGATAAAGCGTTTAAACGCTTTCCTGGATCCTCTGGGACCTGATAAAGCGTTTGTACGCTTTACTGGACCCTCAAAGGATTGATGAAGCCTTAGAAAAAATATGCCGTGGTTACAACCCCTGCCGGTTCCAATGGTGCTTTTATGAAGTGTTAAAATGCTTTATGGGGCTCTCCGGAGACTGATATAGCATGTAAACTAAGGAAAGTAGCGAAAAAAAAATATGAAAAAAAAGAAAAATTACTGAAAAAATGAGATAAAATTGTAAAGGAAGAAATGAAAGAAATAGTACAGGTAAAGTAAAAGGAAAAAAGGTAAAAAAAAGAGAAAGGGGAAAGTAGTAGGTGACAAAGAGAAAAAAGGAAAATTTTAAAAAAAAAAAAAGGATGATATTAAGAAAAAGAAAAAGAAAGAAAATAAAAAGGGGAGAAAAGGAATAGTAAAACAAGAAAAAAAGGAAAAAATTAAAGCAATGGGAAAAATAGGAACTGAAAACGAAATGGAAAAAAAGGAAAAATAGTGTACAATATGCAAGGAATGAAGAAAAATAGAAAGGAGAGCGAGAAAAAAAAAATTAGGATAATAGAAAAAAAGAAGTAAGAATATAGCGAAGAAAACAAAAAAGAAAAAAAAAGAAAAAAAAAGAAAAAAGGAAAAAAAAGGAAAACGAATCACAATATTGAAAAGATTTGGTTATTTATTTTGAATAAAATAATTAATTTTAAATTGAATATTCAAGAGTATTAAATGAATAAGAATAGAATCCATTTTTTGTAATTAGCCTCATTAATTTATGCTATGATTTTTCATTCCGTATTAAATTCAACATTAAAATAGACTGCAAGCAAAGTAAATATAATAAATTTCAAAAGTTATTTTCTGACGTCATTCAGTTCATTGTAGTCGTCATCCGACATCCTCACAAGTTATGATATCGTTATGATATGCTTGAGAATCTTTGGTAATAGTTACGTCGTCCATTCAAATGAATAAACAAATTGTTGACATAAGTAATTCATTTGGTAACACGCCTTTTAATGCCTTTTTGAAAATTGACTTGTTTTTTTTGGTTAAAAATACTTTCAAGTTTATGGGATGTCTAATACATTACCACCTACTGCTTGGGCACGATACATTCTTTGGAAATTTAATGTAAATATAACAATGATAGATAGTAAACAGCAATTATACCTTAAACTACATTAACCCTCCAACTATTTCCAAAGTGAGACCCTTATTCTTCATTGTAGTCCAACTATTAGACAGATTTCACTATATATCAACTTTCGCGCATGTATTATGAATGAATTATATTAATGCAATTCAAGTCAATATACTTATCATGCAAATTGAATACAATTATTGTCTTCAATGTTCATTACTTATGATAGTAAGTCCTTAACAGCAAATAAATATCTAGCGTTTTAATTTCACATTATCGTCCTCTTTGAAGTCTGTACAAGTTGTTACTTGGTTGGGTGGTTACATGGATACTTGGTTAGTAGATTTGTTGGATATTTATTGCTTGTTAGCTTTGATTGTTAGTTGCCATGATGGTTGGTTTGTTGGTTGATTAGTTTGTTGGGTGGCAGGTTGCTTGGTTGGTTGCTTAAGTTTCTTGTTTAATTGATTGAGTGAGTGATTGCTTGGCAGTTATTTTGGTAGGTTGGTTGGTCGATTGGTCGGTTAAGATCTCTTGGTTGGTTGGTTCGTTGGTTGCCTGGAAGCTTGGAAGCTTGGTTGGTTGCTTGGTAGTATGGTTTGGTGCTTCGTTGGGTGGTTGTTTGTTTGTTTGTTTGGATTGTTGGTCGGATGGTTAGTCGGTTGCTTGGTGGATTGCTTGGTTGATTGTTTGGTGGATTGCTTAGTTGGTTGCTTTGTAGGTAGCTTGGTTGGTTGCCTGGTAGGTAGCTTGGTTGGTAGCTTGGTCTGTTGCTTGGTTGTTTCGTTTGTTGATTTATTGCTTGGTAGCTAGGTAGGTTGGTTGGTTTAGAGGTTGCTAGCTTTGTTGGTTGCTTGGTGGCTTGCTAAGTTGCTTGTTTGATCCGTTGGTCAGTGTGTTGGTGTTTGGTTGGTCGGTAAGTTGTTTGCTTAAATGGTTGCTGGGTTCATTGCTGCATTGGTCGGTTGTTTAGCTGGATGTTTTCTTGGTTGCTTGATCGGATGCTTGTTAGTTTGGTTATTTACTTGGTTGGTTGGTTGGTTCGATTGTTGGTTGGTCGGTTGGGGTTGGTCGGTGTTTACTTAGTTGGTTGGTTGGCTTGTTGGTTGATTGGTTGGTTGGTTGGTTGGTAGCTTGGTTGGTTGATCGGTTGTCATTTGTCGGTTGGTCGGTTGAGGACTTCGTTAGTTAGTTGGTTTCATGGTTGGTTTCATGGGGGGTTGGCCCGTTGGTTAGTTGGTTTGGTTGGTTGATTGGTTGGTTGGTTGGTTGGTTGGATGGTTCGTTGCTTGGTAGCTTGGTTGGTTGGTTGGTTGGTTCGTTGCTTGGTAGATAGGTTGGTTGGTTGGTTGGTTCGTTGCTTGGTAGCTTTGTTGTTTGGTGAGTGGGTTTGTGGGTTGGTGAGTTAGGGGTTGGTTGGTTGGTCGGTAGGTTGCTTTCTATAGTGGTGTTCTTGTTCGTTGGTGGGTTTCATGGTTGTTAGGTTGCTTGGTTGGTTGGTTGGTCAGTTGGTCGGTTGTCCGTTGGTCAGTTCTTTTCTTCGTTATATAGTTGGTTAGTTGGCTTGTTGGTTGGTTGCTTACTTGTTAGTTTCGTTGGTTTGCTTCGTTAGTTGGTCGGTTGGTCGGTTGGTCGGTTTGTTGGTAAGTTGGTTGGTTGGGTAGTTGGTTTGTTGGGTTGTTTGTCGGTTGGTCGGTTTATTGGTTGGTGGTTTTTTTGGTAGGTTGTTTACTTTGTTTGTGGGTTCCTAGGTTGGTTGGTTATGCTTGGTAGCTTAGTTGGTTGATTGGATTGTTGGTTGTTTGCATGATGGCTTGGTGGGTAGGCTGCTTGGAGGGTTGCTTGGTGGGTTGCTTGGTTAGTTGGTAACTTGGTTGGTAGCTTGTTTGGTTGCTCGGTTAGTTGGTTGGTTGGTTCGTTTCTTGGCAGTTTGGTGGGTGGGCGGATTGGTGGGTTGCTTGGTTGGTTCCTTGGTGGGATGATTGGTTGGTTAGTTACTTGGTTGGTTGCTGGGTTCGTAGCTTCGTTGGTTGCTTGTTTGGTTGGTTATTTGGTTCGTTGCTTGGTAGCTTTGTTGGTTGGTTGGTTGGTTCTTTTCTTGGTGCTTGGTGGGTGGGTGGGTTAGTGGGATGGTGGGTTGGTCAGTTGGCCGGTTGATCGGTTTGTTTGTTGGTGGTTTGATTCGTTGGTGGGTTGCTTGGTTGTTGGGTTGCTGGGTTGGTTGGTTGCTTGGTTGGTTGGTTGCTTGGTAGCTTAATTGGTTAGTTGCTTGCTTGGTAGCTTAGTTTGTTGCTTGATTGGTTGGTTCGTTGTTTGGTTGTTTGGTTGGTTGCTTGGTTGAAAAGTTACTTGGTTGGTTACTTGGTTGTTGCTTAGTATGTAGCTGGGTTGGTTGGTTGGTTGCTTGGTTGGTTGCTTGGTTGCTTGTTTAGTTGCTTGGTTGGCTGGTTGGTTTGTTGGCCAGTTGGTCGGTTGGTCGGTTTGTTGGTTAGTGATTTCGTTGGTTTGTTGGTTGCTTGGTTTGGGGTTGCTAGGTAGATTTCTTGGTTGGTTAGTTGGTTGGTTTGTTGGTTGGTCGGTTGGTTGGTCGGTTGGTTGGTGCGTTGGTTGGTTGGGTGGTTTGTTAGTCGGTTTGCTGGTTGCTTCGTGGGTTGGATGGTTGGGTGGTTGGTTAGTCGGTTTGTTGGTTGGTTGCTTTGTTGATTACCTGGTTAATCGGTTGGTCAGTTGATCAGTTGGTTCGTTGGTTGCCTGGTTGGTTGGTTGGTTGCTTGGAAGCTTGGTTGCTTGTTTAGATGGTTGGTTGGTCTGTGGTTGGTTTGTTGGTTGGTGGTTTGCATTGTTGCTGCGTTGCTTTGTTTGATGGTTCGTTGATTGGTTGGTCGGTGGGTCGATTTGTTGGTTGGTGGGTTGATTTGTTGGTGAGTTGCTTGGTTGGTGGGTTGCATGGTTGTTTGGTTGCTTGGTAGTTTGGTTGGTTGGTTGGTTGGTTGGTTGCTTGCTTGCAGCTTGGCTAGTTGGTTGGTTTCTAGGTAGCTTGGTTTGTTGCTTGGGGGTGGGTTGCTTGGTTGGTTGGTTGCTTGGTAACTTCTTTGGATGGTTAGATGGTTGGTTTGTTAGTCGGTAGTTTGGTTGGTTGGTTGGTTGGTTGGTTGGTTGGTTGGTTGGTTGGTTGGTTGGCTGGTTGGTAGGTAGGTTGGTTGCTTGATCGGTTGCTTGGTAGCTTGGTTATTGGCTTGGTTGTTTGGCTGGTTGGATGGTTGGTTGGTCGGTTGGTGGTTGGTTGGTTGTTTGCATCGTTGGTTGGTTGGCTTGTTGGTTGGTTTGTTGGTTGATTGGCTGGTTGGTTGGTTGGTTGGTTGCTTGGTTGGTTGATCGGTTGATCGGTTGTCGGTTGGTCGGTTGTTTACTTCGTTAGTAGGTTGGTTTCATGGTTGGTTTCTTGGGGGTTTGGCTGGTTGGTTGGTTGGTTGGTTGGTTGGTTGGTTGGTTGGTTGGTTGGTTGGTTGGTTGGTTGGTTTGTTGGTTGGTTGGTTGGTTGGTTGGTTGGTTGGTTGGTTCGTTGCTTGGTAACTTGGTTGGTTGCTTGGTTGTTTCGTTGCTTAGTAGCTTTGTGGGTCTGTGGGTGGGTGGGTTTGTGGGTTGGTGGGTTCGTGGGTTGGTCGGTTGGTCGGTTGGTTGGTTTCTTCAGTGGTGTTTTGGTTCGTTGGTTGATTGCATGGTAGTTTTGTTGCTTGGTTGGTTGGTTGGTCAGTTGGTCGGTTGTCGGTTGGTCGGTACTTTGCTTCGTTATCTAGTTGGTTGGTTGGCTTGTTGGTAGGTTGGTAACTTGGTAGTTTCGTTGGTTAGTTGGTTTGTTGGTCGGTTGGTCGGTTGGTCGGTTTGTTGGTCAGTTGGTTGGTTGGGTTGTTGGTTTGTTGGTTTGTTGGTCGGTTGGTCGGTTTGTTGGTTGGTGGTTTGGTTGGTTGGTGGGTTGCTTAGTTGGCGGGTTCCTAGGTTGGTTGGTTGCTTGGTAGTTTGGTTTGTTGGTTTGTATGTTGGTTCGTTGGATGGTTGGTCGGTTGGCCGGTAGGTTGGTCGGTTGGTTGGTGGGTTGGTTGGTTGG
Organism: Aplysina aerophoba; assembly: GCA_949841015.1. Lineage (NCBI taxonomy): Eukaryota > Metazoa > Porifera > Demospongiae > Verongiida > Aplysinidae > Aplysina > Aplysina aerophoba. The sequence goes on along the minus strand of OX465036.1, from coordinate 4,935,406 downwards.
GTGGTTGGATAATCGGTTTGTTGGTTGATTGCGGGTTGGTTAGTTGGGTGGTTGGTTGGTCGGTTGGTTGGTTGGTTTGTTGGTTTGTTTGTTGGTTGGTTTCTTTGTTGGTTACTGGGTTGTTTGCTTCGTTTTTCGGTTGGTCTGTTGGTTGGTTGGTTTGTTGGCTGCTTTGTTGGTATCTTGGTTACTTGTTTAGTTGGTTGGTTGATCGGTTGGTTGGTTGGCTGGTTGGTTGGTTGGTGGGTTGCTTGGTTAGTGAGTTGCTTTGTTGATGGGTTCTTTGGTTGTTTGGTTACTTGGTAGTTTAGTTGGTAGGTTGGTTGGTTGGTTGGTTGGTTGGTTGCTTGGTTGCTTGGTTGGTTGGATAGCTTGTTGGTTGGTTTCTTGGTTGGTTGGTTGGTTGGTCGGTTGTCGGTTGGTCGGTTGGTTTGTTGTTTGCTTCGTTAGTTGGTTGGTTGGCTTTTTGGTTGGTTTGTTGGTTGGTTGGTAGCTTGGTTGGTAGCTTGGTTGGTTGATCGGTTGGTCGGTTGTCGGTTGGTCGTTTGTTTGTTTCGTTGGTTGGTTTCCTGGCTGGTTGCTTGGCTGGTTGCTTGGTTAGTGAGTTGCTTGGTTGATGGGTTCCTTGGTTGTTTGGTTACTTGGTAGTTTGGTTGGTAGGTTGGTTCGTTGGTTGGTTGCTTGGTTGCTTCGTTGGTTGATTGGTTGCTTGGTAGCTTGGTTTGTTGCTTCGTTGTTTGGTTGGTTGGCTTGTTGGTTGGTTGGTTGGTCGGTTGTCGGTTGGTCGGTTGGTCGGTTTTCTTCGTTAGTTGGTTGGTTGGCTTGTTGGTTGGTTTGTTGGTTGGTTGGTAGGATGGTTGGTAGCTTGGTTGGTTGATCGGTTGGTCGGTTGTCGGTTGGTCGTTTGTTTGTTTCGTTGGTTGGTTTCCTGGTTGGTTGCTTGGGTGGTTGTCTGGTTGGTTGGTTGGTTGGTTGGCTGGTTGGTTGATTGGTAGGTTGGTTGGTTTGTTTGTTGGTTGGTTGGTTGGTTGGTTAGTGGGTGGGTGGGTGGGTTGCTTGGTTTGTTGCTTGGTTGGTTGGTTGCTTGGTTGGTAGCTTGGTTGGTTGCTTGTTTGGTAGGTTGGTTGGTTCGTTGCTTGGTAGCTTGGTTGGTTGGTTGGTTGGTACTTTTCTTGGTAGCTTGGTGGGTAGGTAGGTTGGTGGGTTTCTTAGTGGGTAGGTGGGTTGGTGGGTTGCTTTGTTGGTTGATTGCTTGGTTGGCTGATTGGTTGGTTGCTTGTTTGGTTGACTGGTAGGTTCGATGCTTGGTAGCTTGGTTGGTTGGTTGGTTGGTTTGTTCGTTGCATGATAGCTTGGTGGGTGGGTTGCTAGGAGGGTTGCTTGGTGGGTTGCTTGGTTTGTTGGTTGCTTGGTTGGTAATTTGGTTGGTTGCTTGGTTGGTTGGTTGGTTGGTTCCTTTCTTGGTAGCTTGGTGGGTGGGTGGGTTGGTGGGTTGCTTGGTGGGTTGCTTGGTTGGTTGGTTGCTTGGTTGGTTGCTTGGTTCGTAGCTTCGCTTGTTGCTTGTTTGGTTGGGTATTTGGTTCGTTGCTTGGTAGCTTGGTTGGTTGGTTGGTTCTTTTCATGGTAGCTTCGTGGGTGGGTGGGTTGGTGGGATGGTGGGTTGGTTTGTTGATCGGTTGGTCGGTTTGTTTGTTGGTGGTTTCATTCGTTGGTGGGTTGCTTGGTTGTTGGGTTGCTGGGTTGGTTGGTTGCTTGGTTGGTTTGTTGCTTGGTAGCTTGATTGGTTAGTTGCTTGCTTGGTAGTTTAGTTTGTTGCTTGTTTGGTTGGTTCGTTGCTTGGTAGTTTGGTTGGTTGGTTGGTTGGATGGTTGCTTGGATGGTTGCTTGGTTGGTTGCTTGGTTGTTGCTTGTTACGTAGCTGGGTTGATTGGTTGGTTTCTTGTTAAGTTGCCAGGTTGTTTGGATGGTTGTTTGGTAGGGTGGGTGGTTGCTTGGCTGGTAGTTTGGTTGGTTGGTTGGTTGGTCGATTGGTCGGTTTGCAATCTGTTGGCTGGTTGGTTAGTTGGTTGAATCGTTGATTATTGATAGTTTCGTCGGTTCATTGATTGATAGGTTGTTTGGTTGGTGGGTTGCTTGATTGGTTATTTGGTTTGTTGGTCGGTTAGTTTTTGGGTTGGTTGGTTGGTTGCTTGGTTGGTTGGTGGTGGGCTGGTTAGTTGGTTGGTTGGGTTTGTTAGGTGGTTTGTTGGTCATTAAGTTGGATGGTTGCTTTGTTGGTTTCTTCGTTAGTTGCTTGGTTGGTTGCTCGGTTGGTCGGAAGGTCTGTTCGTCAGTTGGGTGGTTGTTTAGTTTGTTGGTTGGTTGGTTGGTTGGCTGGCTTGTTGGTTGTTTAGTGGGTTGGTAGGTTGGGTGGTTGGTTGGTCGGTTTATAGGTTGGTTGTTTAATTGGTTGCTAGGTTCGTCGCTTGGTTGGTCGGTTGCCAGGTTGGTTGATGGTTGGTTGCTCCGTTGGCTGGTTGTTTAGTTGGTTGGTTGGTTGGTTTGTTGGATCGTTAGTTGGTTGGTGGGTGGGTTGCTTGGTTGGTTGATTGTTTGGTAGTTTGGTTGGATGGTTGGTTTGTTCGTTGGTTGATCTGTTGCTTCTTTTGTTGGACGGTTGGTTGATTGGTTGGTTGATAGGTTGGTTGATTGGTTGTCTGGTGGGTTTCTTGCTTGGTTGATTGCTTGGGTGCTTGCTTGTTTGGTTGCTTGTTTCGTTGGTTGCTTGTTTGATTCCTTGGTTGCTTGTTTAGTTGCTTGTTTGGGTGGGTGGTTGCTTGGTTGCTTGGGTGCTTGCTTGTTT
>OX465036.1:4907564-4927564 GCA_949841015.1 Aplysina aerophoba | reverse complement strand
TGTGTGTGTGTGTGTGTGTGTGTGTGTGTGTGTGTGTGTGTGTGTGTGTGTGTGTGTGTGAACACAAACCAATTCCAGCTTCTTCACACGTGCCGTTAGTCGCTTCAATTCCTCGCTTGCATTCCATACAGCAGCTTGGGTGTGGGTTGGGCTACCAGCCCTCTTCAATACGGCAAGACATCTTGAGACTCAGCAGAGTCTTCCACAAGAGGGTAGGTAATGAGAGTGCAACAAACAAGATGCAGTGTGTGTGTGTGTGTGTGTGTGTGTGTGTGTGTGTGTGTGTGTGTGTGTGTGTGTGTGTGTGTGTGTGTGTGTGTGTGTGTGTGTGTGTGTGTGTGTGTGTGTGTGTGTGTGTGTGTTAACACTAACCTACAGCTCCTTCATATGTGCTGCTACTACAGTTGACTACATTGTGTGGGTTATGTTGAGAGTGTGCCGGCAAATAAAGCAGCTGTGGGCCACACATTACAATTGACTCACTGCCAGTGTTTCTTCTTACTTGCTTCTTTCGCCTTTAAGCATCAGTCTTGTTGATTTTCGCCCACTCTTGTGAGTGAGACCATCTATGCTGAAATCCAGCTACAATTGCTTGCATCCATTACAGCAGCCTGGGTCCCACTCTTGTGAGTGAGACCATCTATGCTGAAATCCAGTTAACATTGCTTGCATCCATTACATTGTGTGTGTGTGTGTTTGTGTGTGTGTGTGTGTGTGTGTGTGTGTGTGTGTGTGTGTGTGTGTGTGTGAAGATTAACCAACTTCAGCTCCTTCATACCTGTAGCTACTCCCTTCACTTTCTGTATTACGTTCTCACCTTCGTCGTAACTGGTCACTCTTGTCTTAGAAAGTAGTGGAGTGGGTGAGGGAAGGCAGAAGGTGGTAAGTCAGTACATTCGCAGACACCTGAGAGGTGCATGTAGACATATAGTACAGTATATATATATGTACAGTATAAACGTATGTACATATTTACTTACAGACAGTGACAAAACACAAAAGCAGCACTGCACACAACACACGTGGGTTATATCAAGGGTTTGCGCACATACCAACTCCAGCTCCTTCATACAAGCTGCTAGTCAATTGACTTTCTCACTCTCATGCAAATGTATGCACTTACATACGTATGAACAGGACTCACTGCCAGAGCTTCTCGCTTCTTGCTTCTTTCTCCTTTCAGCAACACTCTTGTTGATTTTCATCTTTCTACAGGAGTGAAGTTATCCATGTTGAAAGATGGGGAGATAGGGTATGCTGCAATGCAACACACATCACACTCACAACACTTACAAGTTACTCGGAAGGGCTGAGAGGCGGGAGAGCATGCCACAGATTGATTGTAGTGATTGTACACCACAAAACCTCGTAGCGAGCTGACAATGGCATCACAAGCGTACACAATCTGCCGTGCCGTCAGGGTGTGGCCGAGAGCATCCTGCTTGCACTGGTGGGAGCTTTGCAAGAGGACAATCATGTTGAGTGAATGTCATTGCTTGCAGATTGCACCACCCCTTTTCATATCATTAACACTTTCAGGACCAGATTTGAGTGCTGGAGGGGGAGAGGGAGGGAGTAGAACATGTTGAAATGGACTATACACCACACTCCCAACTACAATGAAAGGCAATTGAAGAGAGTGATGCAAGGCGAAAGTTGGTAAGTCAGTACATTTGCAGCAAGCTGGGAGGTGCATGTACACATATACATGTTTATATTGATGTACTTACATACGTACGTACAGCTAGTATAGGCATGCTGTGACCAAATGGTCTATAGATAGACTACACAGTTACTGCACTGCGCAACAGTTCAGCAGTACTGCAAACGGTGTGGGTCATTAAGGGTGTGCCTGTGAATAGAGCAGCTGTGGGCAATGCTTACACTGGACTCACTGGTAGTGCTTTTCCTTTCTTGCTTCTTTCACTTTTAAGCAACAGCCTTGTTGATTGCCAAAGGAAGTAGACACAGGATGGCAATTCCAAGAGGGAGAAGGCATTGGCAATCTTGACAGACTTCTGGAGTGGAACACCATCCACGTTGGCACATACACAACAGAGCAGGTCCACGGCGTGCTGTGATGGTGGAAGCCATTGTTGACTCAGCACCAGATCTGAGTGCAGGAGGGGAAGAGGGGGAAGTAGGATATGCTCCAATGCAACCCACAACACACTCCCACCCAAACAACATTCCATCCCCTCCTACCCACACCACTTGCCCTCCCCCTCACATCATTTCCTGCTGTCCACTTGAGCCAGTACGTTGCATCATGTCCCATAGGTACCTTGGCAACTACTTGATCTCACTGGACGATGATGGACCCTCCTTTGACAAGGCCATCATGAGCGTATGCAATCTGCAGTGCCGTCAAAATGTGGTCTGGAGTATCCTGCTTGCATTCCAGGGCCGATCGACGTTTAAAAGAAAAGCAAACTAAAGAAGAAATAGAAATAGAAATAAGCAAATTAAAAGCAGAATTAGAGTGTACCCTCTCAAGAACCAAAACACCTTTCCCCAGACCATTGCTGGAAAGGCACTCAGGACAGCTATCAAGCCACACACAACCGTTGAGGTTGGTTCAAGAGGGTTCATTCATGTCACCAGTTTCTCACAAATGGACACAATAGTGAATGCCAGACCCAAATTAAGTATACACCTGGAGAAGGAGGTCAGTCACCCAGCTTCAGAAGGAACATTTTGCATTAGGTGCAGGAGAAACAAGAGAGATGAAATAGACACAGAAATTATAAACATAGTGGAAGACATCAGACAGCCAACTAAGCAACCAAACAACCAACCAAACAACCAAGCTACCAACCAATCAACCAACCAACCAACCAAGTAAGCTACCACTAACCAAGCATCCAAACAAACAACCAAACAACCAAGTTACCAACCAACCAAGCAACCATCCGACCAACCAAGCTACGAACCAACTAACTAACCAACAACCAACCAACCAACCAACCAACCAACCAACCAAGCAACCAAGCAACCAACCAAGCTACTAAGCAACCAACCAAGCAACCAACCTACCAACCAACCGACCAACCGACCAACCGACCAACCGACCATCCGACCAACCGACCAACTGACCAACCAACCATCCCACCAACTAACCAATCAACCAACCAACCAACCAACCAAGCAACCCGCCCACCTGTACAAATACCACCCCCAAAAATCAACTCTACCTCAGCAACCAGCGAGACACCAACAATACCTAACGCAACAAATCCTCTTACAGATAATTAATCCACCTACCAACCTCAAACGATCTTAGCTACACACTCATAAGTGTCCACAAAAACATGCAAATATATAAAGCCAACGAGACCCCACAACCCCAACATCAACACCAATCCCCCACAACAATCGCTAACAAATGGACTAATGACTTTTCAGGAAAGGTCGCTGTTTGATCAGGGGCACTTCCAACTGCTTTGGCGTTCCAGGGCACCAGGGAGGCTACAATCTGGAGCCTCACTGTACGCAAAACAGCTGGAGAGAACTCTTAAACCCATCAGAATGGCAAAGTAGAGGGAGAAGCCGTTGCCAGTCTTGACAGACTTCTGGAGTGGAACACCATCCAGGTTGGCACAGACACAACAGAGTAGGTCCACGACGTGTCGTGATGGTGGAAGCCATTGTTGACCCAGCACCAGATCTGAGTGCAGGAGGGGAAGAGGGGGAAGTAGGATATGCTCAAATGCAACGCACAACACACTCCCGCACAAACGACATTCCATCCCCTCCTACCCACACCACTTGCCCTCACCCTCACATCATTTCCTGCTGTCCACTTGAGCCAGTACATTGCATCATGTCCCATAGGTACCTTGGCAACGACTTGATCTCACTGGACGATGATGGACCCTCCTTTGACAAGGCCATCATGAGCGTATGCAATCTGCAGTGTCGTCAAAATGTGGTCTGGAGTATCCTGCTTGCGTTCCAGGGCCGATCGACGTTTAAAAGAAAAGCAAACTAAAGAAGAAATAAAAATAGAAATAAGCAAATTATAAGCAGAATTAGAGTGTACCCTCTCAAGAACCAATACACCTTTCCCCAGACCATTGCTGTCACCCACGAAAGCCCAGAAATTGCTAGCTGGAATGCCTCCTCGGTCCACATGGTTGAGCTTACCATCCCATTGGAGACGGATACTAAGAATGCAGGAGCTATGAAGCAGATCAGGAACGCTGAGCTAAGTGGACAGTGCCACAAAGGATAGCTATCAAGCCTCTCTCACCACCATTAAGTTAGTTCAAAGGGTTCATTCATGTTCCCGGTTTCTCACACATTCATGCAATAGTGAATGCCAGACCCAAATTAAGAATACACCTGGAGAAGGAGGTCAGTTGCCAAGCTTCAAAAGGATCATTTTGCATTAGGTGAAGGAGAAACAAGAAAGAAGAGAACTGACCGACTTGACATCCTGCATGCTCCATCTGAGCTTATGTATATACCTGCTATGAGCCCACTTGCGAATCACAGAAAATCAATTGGTTTCAATTGGTCATCCGAACCAAACAAAACGGAAAGCCACAACTACCCTGAAACATAACAATGTGCTACAGGAGAAATCCATCACTCAGAAACAAACTAGCCAAAACAAGATACATACAAGAATTTGGCAACACCAACAAACAGACACACACTAAAACCTCACTGCGCAAACAGATGCTGGAACAGAAAATGCCCCACATGCCCCGACATTCCAACAAGACACCAATTCCTAAGAACCACACTTGGAACAACACACACAACTAAATGCAACTACCCATGTAGGAGCAACGGAATTGTCTATCTAGTCACCTGCAAAAGATGGTACAAACATTATCTTGGCCAAACATCAAAAATCAACTCCACCCCAGCGACCAGCGAGACACCAACAATACCTAACGCAACAAATCCATCTTACAGATAACTAATCCACCTACCAACCTCAAGCGATTGTAGCTACACATTCATAAGGGTCCACAAAAACATGCAAATATAAAGCCAATGGACCCCACAACCCCAACACCAACCCCCACAACAACAGCTAACAAACGGACTAATGACTTTTCAGGAAAGGTCGCTGGTTGATCAGGGGCACTTCCAACTGCTTTGGAGTTCCAGGGCACCAGGGAGGCTACAATTCACTGTACGCAAAACGGCTGGAGTGAACTCTTACACCCATCAGAATGGCAAAGTAGAGGGAGAAGCCGTTGGCAATCTTGACAAACTTCTGGAGTGGACACCATCCACGTTGGCACAGACACAACAGAGCAGGTCCACGGTGTGTCGTGATGGTGGAAGCCATTGTTGACCCAGCACCAGATCTGAGTGCAGGAGGGGAAGAGGGGGAAGTAGGATATGCTCCAATGCAACATGCAATACAATCCCACACAAACGACATTCCATCCTCTCCTACCCACACCACTTGCCCTCTCCCTCACATCATTTCCTGCTGTCCACTTGAGCCAGTACGTTGCATCATGTCCCATAGGTACCTTGGCAACTACTTGATCTCACTTGACGATGATGGACCCTCCTTTGACAAGGTCATCCTGAGTGTATGCAATCTGCAGTGCCGTCAGGATTTGGTCTGGAGTATCCTGCTTGCATTCCAGGGTCCATCAAGGTTTAAAAGAAAAACAAGCCAATGAAGGAATTAAAGGAAAAATCATAAGCAGAATTTGAGTGTACCCTCTCAAGAACCGATCCACATTTCCCCAGTCCATTGCTGTCACCCACGAAAGGCCAGAAATTGTTAGCTGGAATGCCTCCTCGGTCCACATGGTTGACCTACCATCTCATTGGAGACTGGTGCTGAGAATGTACGAGCTATGAAGCAGATAAGAAATGCTGAGCTAAGTGGACAACAGCACACAGGACAGCTATCAAGCCACACACAACCGTTGAGGTTGGTTCAGGAGGGTTCATTCATGTCACCAGTTTCTCACAAATTCACACAATACTGAATGCCAGACCCAAATTAAGAATACACCTGGAGAAGGAGGTCAGTTGCCAAGCTTCAGAAGAATCATTTTGCATTAGGTGAAGGAGAAACAAGAAAGAAGAGAACTGACCGACTTGACATCCTGCATGCCCCATCTGAGCTTATGTATATACCTGCTATGAGCCCACTTGCATATCATAGAAAATCAATTGGTCATGTCAATTGGTCAATGGCTTTCAATTGGTTATGTCAATTGGTCAAGAATTCCACAAAGCACGAGTCCGCCAAAATGCCACACACCAACCAACTCATCAACCTAACACTACCGACACAATAGTCAACCTCAGCAACAACAGACTCACAACAGCTGAAAAGTAGGTCCTCACAAAGCATCCCATCACAACATAGACATAGATATAATGAACATAGTGTAAGACTCACAACCGCATATAACCACTACCACAAAACAATTCAAAGACTGGTGAACAAGCACTGGACTAGATTCCGAACCAAACAAAAAGAAACCCAGAACTACCCTTAAACATAACAATGTGCTACAGGAGAAATCCATCACTCAGAAACAAACTAGCCAAAACAAGATACATACAAGAATTGGCAACACCAACAAACAGACACGCACTAAAACCTCACTGCACAAACAAATGCTGGAACAGAAAATGCCCCACATGCCCTGACATTCCAACAAGACACCAATTCCTACGAACCACACTTGGAACAACACACACACACCTAAATGCATCTATCAATGTAGGAGCAACGGAATTGCCTATCTAGTCACCTGCAAAGATGCCGCAAACAGTATCTCGGCCAAACACTAGACAGTCTACACACACGACTAAATGAAAAGCAGATGTGAAACACAACAGTCACGTGAATCAACATACCACTTCAGGAACAACCAACACACAACCAGAGACATACACATTGCTTGGTTGCTTAGTACGTAGCTCTGTTGGTTGGTTAGTTTGTTGGTTTGTTGGTTGGTTGGTTGCTTGGTTGCTTGGTTGCTTGCTTGGTTGGTTGGTCGGTTTGTTGGTCGGTTGGTCGGTTGGTTGGTTGGTTTGTTGGTAGGTTGGTTGTTTGGTTCCTTCGTTGGTTGGTTCGTTGGTTGGTGTGTTGGTTGGTTGGTTGGTTGGTTAGTGGTTGGTTGTCGGTTTGTTGGTCGGTTGGTCGGTTGGTTGGTTTGTTGATTGGTTGGTTGGTTGGTGGATGGTTGGTAGGTTTGTTGATTGGTTGGTTGGCTTGCCGGTTGGTTGGTTGGTGGATGGTTGGTCGGTTTGTTGGTCGGTTGGTCGGTTGGTTGGCTGGTTTGTTGATTGGTTGGTTGGTTGGTTGGTTTGTTGGTTGGATGGTTGGTTGGTTGGCTGGTTGGTAACATACAAATTGAAGGCTTAGACTACACAGACATACAAGCAGGCAAGAGAAATGCCGAAAGAGACCTACAGACCAAAGAAACACTCTGGATCAACACACCATCCACCAAACACACCTCGATCTCAACTACATCTCAACCGACACCATAATCCAAACCAAATGAAGAAAACGATAAAATACAACACAACACAAACCACACCTGATCCCACCTGTACAAATACCCCCCCCCCAAAAATCAATTCTATCCCAGCGACCAGCAAGACACCAACAATACCTAACGCACCAAATCCATCCTTCTTGGCCTCAGCTGCGGTTTGAACGGACCTTGTACATGACATTTTACCACCGAGGTTGCAGAATGCCAGCTACCAAGTGCAGGGCGAAGCACTGGAGTGCTGGAGTCAGGGTCACAATGCCCCCCCTCCTAGTGCCCCAACTTCCCACCGCCAAAGAGCCTGGGATGAGCCCAGAGTGGCAGCAGCTGCTGATGCCCTTTTGGGGGCAGCCACTGACGACAGAACTTGTGCCCGCCTCCTGGCCTCCAAAAGAGTGGAATCTGGTGCCTGGCTGCAGGCTCTCCCCATGTCAGCCCTTGGCCTCCGCATGGATGATGACACCCTGCGAGTGGCGGCGGGACTGCGGCTGAGAGCCACACTCTGCCAACCACACAACTGCCAGCACTGTGGTGGAGTGGTGGATGAGTTTGCACTGCATGGCCTCAGCTGTAGAAAAAGTCAGGGCCGCCATCCGCGCCATGCTGCCATCAACATGCTGCTGCAGAAGGCTTTAGCTTCAGCAAGAGTGCCGTCCCACCTGGAGCCCCCTGGGATCCTGCGAGCTGATGGGAAGAGACCTGATGGAGCCTCAGTAACACCATGGAAGCGAGGTCAGATTTTGGTTTGGGATGCAACATGCCCAGACACCTTTGCGCCATCACACGTTGCACTGGCTGCCAGAGAGGCCTGTGCAGTTGCCATCAAAGCAGAGAAGCAGAAGAGTCAAAAGTACTCTCACCTCTGCACCACCCATTACTTTTCGCCCTTTGCGGTGGAGACCTCTGGCGCCTTTAGTCCTGAGGCCCTGTCCCTCTTGTCAGACATTGGTCAGCTTATCCAGGCTGAGACTGGAGAGCCTAAGTCCTACCAATTCCTCCTGCAGGGCATCGCTGTTGCAGTACAACGAGGGAATGCAGCATCGATCAGGGGTACTGCACGTGTAGTGGACGATGTTTTTATTTAAATTAGTGGTGTATATTGTAACTTGCATTGTATTTAGTGGTGTATATTGTAACTTGCACTGTATATATATGTGCACATACACGTGTATTAATAACAGTTATTATATAAATTATATTAAAAAAAACAAAAACAAAAAAACAAAAAACAAAAACTAAAAACAATACAATTTTTGATATCACCACACAATACCAGAACACCACACGTGTGCTTCCTAAAGAAAACACAAAAAACATATTTGACAGACCCATTGTCAGCAGCTGCAACTCTGCCACTGAAATCATTTCAAGAAACAAACTGGCCAAAATCAGATACATACAGGAAATGGCAACACCAGCAAATTGACCCACACTAAACCATCACTGCACAAACAAATGCTTGAACAGAAAATGCCCCACATGCCCCAACATTCCAACAAGACACCAATTCCTAAGCACCACACTTGGAACAACACACACAAGAAAATGCAACTACACATGGTGCAGCACCGAAATTGTCTATCTAGGCACCAGCAACAGATGCCACAAAACAGTATGTCGGCCAAACACTAGGCAGTCTACACACACGACTAAATGAAAGCAGATGTGAAACACAACATCCCAAGTGAATCAACATACCACTTCAGGAACAAACAACACACAACCGGAGACGTACAAATTGAAGACATAGACCACACAGACATACAAACAGACAAGAGAAATGCCGAAAGAGACCTACAGACCAAGGAAACACACTGGATCAACACACCATCCACCATAACACACCTCGGTCTCAACTACATGTCAACCGACACCATAATCCGAACCTAATGAAGAAACCAACCAAATCCAAACACAAAGGAGACTCACAATACAATACAACACAACACAACCCACACCCGATTGCACTTTGGTTGGTCGGTTGGTTGCTTGGTTGGTTGGTTGCTTGGTCAGTTGGTTGCTTGGTCCATTGTTTGGTCGGTTGGTTGGTTGGTCCGTTGTTTAGTCGGTTGGTCGGTTGGTCGGTTAGTCAGTCGGTCGGTCGGTTGCTTTGCTCTACTTTGCTTTGCTTTGCTTGCTTGCATGCTTGCTTGCTTTGCTTGCTTGCATGGTTGGTAGGTTGGTTTATTCCTTGGTTGGATGGTTGGTTGGCGACCAAGCAACCAACCAACCAAGCAACCAACCAACCAACCAACAAACCAACCAACCAAACAAGCAACCAACCAAGCTACCAAGCAACCAAGCAACCAAGCAACCAAGCAACTAACCAACCAACCAACCAACCAACCGACCAACCAACCAACCAACCAACCAACCAATTAACCAACCAAACAAACAAGCAAACAAGCAAAAACAAGCAACCAACCAATCAACCAACCAACCAACCAACCAACAAACAAACCAACAAACCAACCAACCAACCAACCAACAAACCAAGCAACCACGCAACCAAGCAACCAACCAACCAACCAAGCTACCAACCAACCAACCAACTAACCATCCAAGCAAGCAACCAAACAACCAACCAAACAACCAAGCTACCAACCAATCAACCAACCAACCAACCAACAAAGCAAGCTACAAACTAACCAAGCAACCAAACAACCAACCAACCAACCAAGTTACCAACCAACCAAGTAACCATCCGACCAACCAAGCTACCAACCAACTAACTAACCAACAACCAACTAACAAACCAACAAACCAACCAAGCAACCAACCAAGCTACCAAGCAACCAACCAAGCAACCAACCTATCAACCAACAAACCAACCAACCAACCGACCAACCGACCATCCGACCAACTGACCAACCGACCATCCCACCAACCAACCAAGCTACCAACCAACCAACCAACCAAGCAACCCGCCCACCTGTACAAATACCACCCCCCAAAATATACTCGACGTCAGCGACCAGCGAGACACCAACAATACCTAACGCACCAAATCCATCTTACAGATAATTAATCCACCTACCAACCAAAATCGATCATAGCTACACACTCATAAGGGTCCACAAAAACAAGCAAATATATAAAGCCAACGAGACCCCACAACCCCAACATCAGCACCAATCCCCCACAACAACCGCTAACAAACGGACTAATGACTTTTCAGGAAAGGTCGCTGGTTGATCAGGGGCTCTTCCAACTGCTTTGGAGTTCCAGGGCACCAGGGAGTATACAATCTGGAGCCTCTCTGTATGCAAAACAGCTGGAGTGAACTCCTACACCCATCAGAATGGCAAAGTAGAGGGAGAAGCCGTTGGCAATCCTGACAGACTTCTGGAGAGGAACACCATCCACGTTGGCACAGACACAACAGAGTAGGTCCACGGCGTGTTGTGATGGTGGAAGCCATTGTTGACCCGGTACCAGATCTGAGCCAACACCAACAAATGGACCCACACTAAAACCTCACTGCACAAACAAATGCTGGAACAGAAAATGCCCCACATGCCCCGACATTCCAACAAGACACCAATTCCTAGAATCACACTTGGAACAACACACACAACTAAATGCAACTACCCATGTAGGAGCAACGGAATTGTCTATCTAGTCACCTGCAAAGATGCCACAAACAGTATCTCGGCCAAACACTAGGCAGTCTACACACACGACTAAATGAAAAGCAGATGTGAAACACAACACCTCACGCGGATCCACATACCACTTCAGGAACAACCAACACACAACCAGAGAGATACACATTGCTTGCTTGCTCGGTACGTAGCTTGGTTGGTTGATTGGTTGGTTGGTTTGTTGGTTGGTGGGTTGGTTGGTTGGTTGGTTGGTTGTTGGTTGGTTGGTCAGTTTGTTGGTCGGTTGGTCGGTTAGTTGGTTGGTTTGTTGATTGGTTGGTTGGTTGATTTGTTGGTTGGTTGGTTCGTTAGTTGGTTTGTTGGTTGGTTGGTTGGTGGTTGATTGGTCGGTTTGTTGGTCGGTTGGTCGGTTGGTTGGTTTGTTGATTGGTTGGTCGGTTGGTTGGTTCTTAGCTTGGTTGGTTGGTTGGTTGATTGGTTGATTTGTTGGTTGGTTGGTTGGCTGGTTGGTTACATACAAATTGAAGGCATAGACCACACAGACACACAAGCAGACAAGAGAAATGCCGAAAGAGACCTACAGACCAAGGAAACACACTGGATCAACACACCATCCACCAAGACACACCTCGATCTCAACTACATCTCAACCGACACCATAATCCAAACCAAATGAAGAAACCAACAAAGTACAACACAACACAAACCACACCCGATCCCACCTGTACAAATACCACCTCCAAAAATTAATTCTATCCCAGCGACCAGCAAGACACCAACAATAACTAATGCACCAAATCCATCTTACAGATAACTAATCCACCTACCAACCTCAAACGATCGTAGCTACACACTCATAAGGGTCCACAAAAACATGCAAATATATAAAGCCAACGAGACCCCACAACCCCAACATCAACACCAATCCCCCACAACAATCGCTAACAAATGGACTAATGACTTTTCAGGAAAGGTCGCTGTTTGATCAGGGGCACTTCCAACTGCTTTGGCGTTCCAGGGCACCAGGGAGGCTACAATCTGGAGCCTCACTGTACGCAAAACAGCTGGAGTGAACTCTTACACCCATCAGAATGGCAAAGTAGAGGGAGAAGCCGTTGGCAACTTGACAGACTTCTGGAGAGGAACACCATCCACGTTGGCACAGACACAACAGAGTAGGTCCACTGCGTGTCGTGATGGTGGAAGCCACTGTTGACCCAGCACCAGATCTGAGTGCAGGAGGGGAAGAGGGGGAAGTAGGATATGCTCAAATGCAACACACAACACACTCCCACACAAGCGACATTCCATCCTCTCCTACCCACACCACTTGCCCTCACCCTCACATCATTTCCTGCTGTCCACTTGAGCCAGTACATTGCATCATGTCCCATAGGTACCTTGGCAACGACTTGATTTCACTGGACGATGATGGACCCTCTTTTGACAAGGCCATCATGAGCGTATGCAATCTGCAGTACCGTCAAAATGTGGTCTGGAGTATCCTGCTTGCATTCCAGGGCCGATCAATGTTTAAAAGAAAAGCAAACTAATGAAGAAATAAAAGTAGAAATCATAAGCAGAATTAGAGTGTACCCTCTCAAGAACCAATACACCTTTCCCCAGTCCATTGCTGTCACCCACGAAAGGCCAGAAATTGTTAGCTGGAATGCCTCCTCGGTCCACATGGTTGAGCTTACCATCCCATTGGAGACTGGTGCTGAGAATGCAGGAGCTATGAAGCTGATCAGGAATGCTGAGCTAGTGGACAGCGGCACACAGGACAGCTATCAAGCCACACACAACCGTTGAGGTTGGTTAAAGAGGGTTCATTCATGTCACCAGTTTCTCACAAATTCACACAATAGTGAATGCCAGACCCAAATTAAGAATACACCTGGAGAAGGAGGTCAGTCGCCAAGCTTCAGAAGGATCATTTTGCATTAGGTGAAGGAGAAACAAGAAAGAAGAGATCTGGCCGACTTGACATCCTGCATGCCCCATCTGAGCTTATGTATATACCTGCTATGAGCCCACTTGCGTATTACAGAAAATCAATTGGTTTTCAATTGGTCATGTCAATTGGTCAAGAATTCCCCAAGGCGCGAGCCTGATGAAAAGCCAGATACCAATGTACTCAAGAACCTAACCCACAGACACAATAGTCACCCTCAGCAACAAAAGACTCACAACAGCTGAAAAGGAGGTCCTCAATAAGGGACTGTCCTTTGTAGTGAACCCAAAGAAGACCAACTCAAGAGAAATCATGCCCAAACTCGACAAATTCCAAATAGATATAAACAGAACTCTACACAAAATAAACAACCAGCCACGCGCAAAAACAAGCCACACACACCACCAACAATACCACCAGAGCCACATACACCATGTGAAAGTGGAAGACATCAAAGAGGAAGTAGACAAAACATTACACATGCAACTGAAACCTAAAGACAAACCAACATACAAACAAAGACAAGCCCTGAAAAAGCTTATCATCCATGATACCATCATCATAAACAAAGCGGACAAAGGCTCCACAATTGTCATCCAGGATAGGGACACTTACACACAAATAGAACTTGACCACCTCAAAGACACGACACCCTACATATACCTGAACATGGATCCCACCTCAACCCTTATCCAGAACATCAACACCACACATATACTTCCTAAAGAAAACACACAAACCCCATGTCTGACAGACCCATTGTCAGCACCTGCAACTCTATCACTGAAAACATTTCAAGATTCCTGGACACATAATTATATACCTCCAGCCAGCAGTAAAACAACTACCTTCACAGTACAATGAAACAACATATCACAACCAGCACTCCCCACAGAAAGTAAGACTCACAACCACATATAACCACCACCACAGAACAATCCAAAGACTGGTGAACAAGAACTGGACTAGATTCCGAACTAAACAAAACGGAAACCCGGAACTACCCCGAAACATAACAATGTGCTACAGGAGAAATCCATCGCTCAGAAACAAACGTGCCAAAACAAGATACATACCAGAATTGGCAACACCAACAAATGGACCCACACTAAAACCTCACTGCACAAACAAATGCTGGAACAGAAAATGCCCCACATGCCCCGACATTCCAACAAGACACCAATTCCTAGAATCACACTTGGAACAACACACACAACTAAATGCAACTACCCATGTAGGAGCAACGGAATTGTCTATCTAGTCACCTGCAAAGATGCCACAAACAGTATCTCGGCCAAACACTAGGCAGTCTACACACACGACTAAATGAAAAGCAGATGTGAAACACAACACCTCACGCGGATCCACATACCACTTCAGGAACAACCAACACACAACCAGAGAGATACACATTGCTTGCTTGCTCGGTACGTAGCTTGGTTGGTTGATTGGTTGGTTGGTTTGTTGGTTGGTGGGTTGGTTGGTTGGTTGGTTGGTTGGTTGGTTGTTGGTTGGTTGGTCAGTTTGTTGGTCGGTTGGTCGGTTAGTTGGTTGGTTTGTTGATTGGTTGGTTGGTTGATTTGTTGGTTGGTTGGTTCGTTAGTTGGTTTGTTGGTTGGTTGGTTGGTGGTTGATTGGTCGGTTTGTTGGTCGGTTGGTCGGTTGGTTGGTTTGTTGATTGGTTGGTCGGTTGGTTGGTTCTTAGCTTGGTTGGTTGGTTGGTTGATTGGTTGATTTGTTGGTTGGTTGGTTGGCTGGTTGGTTACATACAAATTGAAGGCATAGACCACACAGACACACAAGCAGACAAGAGAAATGCCGAAAGAGACCTACAGACCAAGGAAACACACTGGATCAACACACCATCCACCAAGACACACCTCGATCTCAACTACATCTCAACCGACACCATAATCCAAACCAAATGAAGAAACCAACAAAGTACAACACAACACAAACCACACCCGATCCCACCTGTACAAATACCACCTCCAAAAATTAATTCTATCCCAGCGACCAGCAAGACACCAACAATAACTAATGCACCAAATCCATCTTACAGATAACTAATCCACCTACCAACCTCAAACGATCGTAGCTACACACTCATAAGGGTCCACAAAAACATGCAAATATATAAAGCCAACGAGACCCCACAACCCCAACATCAACACCAATCCCCCACAACAATCGCTAACAAATGGACTAATGACTTTTCAGGAAAGGTCGCTGTTTGATCAGGGGCACTTCCAACTGCTTTGGCGTTCCAGGGCACCAGGGAGGCTACAATCTGGAGCCTCACTGTACGCAAAACAGCTGGAGTGAACTCTTACACCCATCAGAATGGCAAAGTAGAGGGAGAAGCCGTTGGCAACTTGACAGACTTCTGGAGAGGAACACCATCCACGTTGGCACAGACACAACAGAGTAGGTCCACTGCGTGTCGTGATGGTGGAAGCCACTGTTGACCCAGCACCAGATCTGAGTGCAGGAGGGGAAGAGGGGGAAGTAGGATATGCTCAAATGCAACACACAACACACTCCCACACAAGCGACATTCCATCCCCTCCTACCCACACCACTTGCCCTCCCCCTCACATCATTTCCTGCTGTCCACTTGAGCCAGTACATTGCATCATGTCCCATAGGGACCTAGGCAACAACTTGATCTCACAGGACGATGATGGACCGTCCTTTGACAAGGCCATCATGAGCGTATGCAATCTGCAGTACCGTCAAAATGTGGTCTGGAGTATCCTGCTTGCATTCAAGGGCCGATCAACGTTTAAAGAAAAAGCAAACTAAGGACGAAATAATAATAGAAATAAGCAAATTATAAGCAGAATTAGAGTGTACCCTCTCAAGAACCGATAAATCTTTCCCCAGACCATTGCTGTCACCCACAAAAGGCCAGAAATTGTTAGCTGGAATGCCTCCTCGGTCCACATGGTTGAGCTTACCATCCCATTGGAGACGGGTACTAAGAATGCAGGAGCTATGAAGCAGATCAGGAACGCTGAGCTAAGTGGACAGTGCTACAAAGGATAGCTATCAATCCCCTCTCACCAACATTAAGCTTAGTTCAAGAGAGTTCATTCATGTTCCCGGTTTCTCACAAATTCACACAATAGTGAATGCCAGACCCAAATTAAGAATACACCTGGAGAAGGAGGTCAGTTGCCAAGCTTCAGAAGGATCACTTGGCATTAGGTGAAGGAGAAACAAGAAAGAAGAGAACTGACCGACTTGGCATCCTGCATGCCTCATCTGAGCTTATGTATATACCTGCTATGAACTCACTTGCGTATAACAGAAAATCAATTGGTTTTCAATTGGTCATGTCAATTGGTCAAGAATTCTCCAAGGCGCGAATCCGCCACAAAGCCACACACTAACGAACTCAACAACCTAACACCACAGACACCACAGACACAATAGTCAACCTCATCAACAAAATACTCACAACAGAGGTCCTCACAAAACATCCCATCACAACATAGACAGAAATAATAAACATAGTGAAGACTTCAATTATAGAGGAAGTACACATACGGTACATGTCACAAGTTACTTGAATTTTTCCGCCGAAATCTGCGGTTATCCATCACGGAATTCCGTGAATGTTCGCAAAATTTTCCGCAGAGCGTCCGCACCCGCTCTGCAAACTGGCCGCGGGAACGTACCAACTGCGGAACACTTTCCTCGGAATACGGTTGTCTCGCGTAGGCGGCTAGACCGTTTTCACCGTCCTAGTGAAAGCAGCCTAGCTACGCGAGACTAGGAAGACACAGAGTGGTGTGAACGAGGGGTACGCGTTACGCTATATACGTAAGTAGCGATCTACAAACGCAGAGGCCGTCCGCAGCTGAGGGAGCATGCGGAATGTACCACGTAATCATGTACGTACGACATTCTGTTCTTTCCTTCTGCACGCTGCACACAGAAGGAAGAGAAAGTATCAGACACGCCTCAGCAAATGGTGACCGGTGAGCCACACTACCTGACGCCTTACTACCGACTCGAGTGGTTTGAAACGTGTTCGGCGCGAAGTTGAAAACATGGCGGCGCTGTACGTAGATACAGAAGCGATACATAGCTCACGATTTGGAGTCCCAAGAGCGGTAGCTAGCGACTACAAGTGACTAGTAGTAACTAACGTGTAGATGGTGCCAACTTCCGCGCGGAATGTTTCTCTTGCCGCGGATGCCACGCGACCGATCCGCAGAGCGTGCACGGAAATTAACAACCTGCCGCGCGGCCATTTGCGGATTTCCGATGCGGCAAGCCTGCGGAAAAATTCAAGTTACTTGTGACATGTACCGTACCATTACAAATGCTGCCGAATCCCAAAGACAACCTAACATACAATGAAACACAAGCCCTGAAAAAGCTTATCATCCATGATACAATCATCATAAACAAAGCAGACAAAGGCTCCACAATCGTCATCCAGGACAGGGACACTTACACACAAATAGGACTTGACCAACTCAAAGATACGACAACCTACATATACCTGAACATGGATTCCACCACAACCCTTATCCAGAACATCAACACCACACATATACTTCCTAAAGAAAACACACAAAACCCCATGTCTGACAGACCTGTTGTCAGCACCTGCAACTCTATCACTGAAAACATTTCAAGATTCCTGGACACATAATTATATACCTCCAGCCAGCAGTAAAACAACTACCTTCACAGTACAATGAAACAACAAATCACAACCAGCACTCCCCACAGAAAGTAAGACTCACAACCACATATAACCACCACCACAGAACAATCCAAAGACTGGCGAACAAGAACTGGACTAGATTCCGAACTAAACAAAACGGAAACCCAGAACTACCCCGAAACATAACAATGTGCTACAGGAGAAATCCATCACTCAGAAACAAACTAGTCAAAACAAGATACATACCAGAATTGGCAACACCAACAAATGGACCCACACTAAAACCTCACTGCACAAACAAATGCTGGAACAGAAAATGCCCCACATGCCCCGACATTCCAACAAGACACCAATTCCTAGAATCACACTTGGAACAAAACACACAACTAAATGCAACTACAAATGTAGGAGCAACGGAATTGTCTATCTAGTCACCTGCAAAGATGCCACAAACAGTATCTCGGCCAAACGGTAGGCAGTCTACACACACGACTAAATGAAAAGCAGATGTGAAACACAACACCTCACGCGAAGCAACATACCACTTCAGGAACAACCAACACACAAGCAGAGAGATACATATTGCTTGGTTGCTTGGTACGTAGCTCTGTTGGTTAGTTGGTTGGTTTGTTGGTTGGTTGGTTGGTTGGTTGCGTGGTTGCTTGCTTGGTTGGTTGGTTGGTTTGTTGGTTGATTGGTTGCTTGGTAGCTTGGTTGGTTTGTTTGTTGGTTGGTTGGTTGGTTGGTTGCTTCGTTGGTTGGTTGGGTGCTTGGTTACTTGGTTGGTTGGTTGGTTGATTTGTTGGTTGGTTTGTTGGTTGGTTGGTTTGTTGGTTGGGTGGTGGTTGGTTGGTGGTTGGTTGGTCGGTTTGTTGGTCGGTTGGTCGGTTGGTTGGTTTGTTTGTTGATTGGTTGGTGGGTTGATTTGTTGGTTGGTTGGTTCTTAGCTTGGTTGGTTGGTTGGTTGATTGGTTGGTTGGTTGGTTGGCTGGTTGGTTACATACAAATTGAAGGCATAGACCACACAGACATACAAGCAGACAAGAGAAAGCCGAAAGAGACCTACAGATAAAGGAAACACACTGGACTAACACACCTTGATCTCCACTACATCTCAACCAACACCATAATCCAAACCAAATGAAGAAACCAATAAAATACAACACAACACAAACCACACCCGATCCCACCTGTACAAATACCACCCCCAAAATATCAATTCTATCCCAGCGACCAGCAAGACACCAACAATAACTAACACACCAAATCCATCTTACAGATAACTAATCCACCTACCAACCTCAAACGATCGTAGCTACACACTCATAAGGGTCCACAAAAACATGCAAATATATAAAGCCAACGAGACCCCACAACCCCAACATCAACACCAATCCCCCACAACAATCGCTAACAAATGGACTAATGACTTTTCAGGAAAGGTCGCTGTTTGATCAGGGGCACTTCCAACTGCTTTGGCGTTCCAGGGCACCAGGGAGGCTACAATCTGGAGCCTCACTGTACGCAAAACAGCTGGAGAGAACTCTTAAACCCATCAGAATGGCAAAGTAGAGGGAGAAGCCGTTGCCAGTCTTGACAGACTTCTGGAGTGGAACACCATCCAGGTTGGCACAGACACAACAGAGTAGGTCCACGACGTGTCGTGATGGTGGAAGCCATTGTTGACCCAGCACCAGATCTGAGTGCAGGAGGGGAAGAGGGGGAAGTAGGATATGCTCAAATGCAACGCACAACACACTCCCGCACAAACGACATTCCATCCCCTCCTACCCACACCACTTGCCCTCTCCCTCACATCATTTCCTGCTGTCCACTTGAGCCAGTACATTGCATCTGTCCCATAGGTACCTTGGCAACGACTTGATCTCACTTGACGATGATGGACCCTCCTTTGACAAGGCCATCATGAGCGTATGCAATCTGTAGTGCCGTCAAAATGTGGTCTGGAGTATCCTGCTTGCATTCAAGGGCCGATCAACGTTTAAAAGAAAAGCAAACTAATGAAGAAATCAAAATAGAAACAAGCAAATTATAAGCAGAATTAGAGTGTACCCTCTCAAGAACCGATACACCTTTCCCCAGACCATTGCTGTCACCCACGAAAGGCCAGAAATTGTTAGCTGGAATGCCTCCTCGGTCCACATGGTTGAGCTTACCATCCCATTGGAGACGGGTACTAAGAATGCAGGAGCTATGAAGCAGATAAGGAATGCTGAGCTAGTGGACAGCGGCACACAGGA
>OX465036.1:4897564-4902564 GCA_949841015.1 Aplysina aerophoba | reverse complement strand
ACGAACCAACCAAGCAACCAAGCAACCCACCAACCAACAAACCAACCAAGCAACAAAGCAACCATCCAACAAACCAACCAATCAATAAAGCAACCTACCAACAAACCAACCAACAACCAAAGAACCAACAAGCCAACCAACCAACCAACCAACCAACCAACCAATAACCAACTAACCAACCAATCAACAAACCCACCAACGAAGCAACCAACCAACCGACCAAACAACCAACCAACCAACTATCTACGGTACATATCAGAAGTAACTTGAATTTTTCTGCAGGCTTGCCGCGTCGGGAATCCGCAAATGGCCGCGCGGTAGATTGTTAATTTCCGCGCACGCTCTGCGGATCGGTCGCGCGGCATCCGCGGCAAGAGAAATATTCCGCGCGGAAGTTGGCACCATCTACACGTTAGTTGCTACTCGTCACTTGCTAGACTACCGCTCTTGGGACTCCAAATCGTGAGCTAGGTTCGCTTCTGTATCTACGTTTCGCTAACGATTAACCGTCACTCGCTAACAATTATTGTTTTGCGATTCCCGTTTGATAACCTTTAAACGACAATAACCGTAACGGTTTTCGGGTAGCGTAATGTTTTCTATGCACCGTACTGTACCATCAACCAACCAACCAAAGAACAAACAAGTAACCAACTAACTAAGCAACCAACCAACCAAGAAACCAACCAACCAACCAACCAACCAAACAATCAACCTACTTACCGACCAACCGACCAACCAACCAACCGACCAACCAAGCAAGCAAGCAACCAACCAAGGAAGCAAGCAAGCAAGCAACCAGCCAAACAACCAAGCAACCAACAAATAAACTAACCAACCAACCACACAACCAAACAACCAAGCAACCGACCAAGTGACCGACCGACCAACCAACCAACCAACCAAACAATCAACATACCAACCAACCAACCAACCATGTAACCCACAAACCAACAAACTAACCAACCAACCAATCAACAAATCCAACCAGCTAAACAAGCAACCAACAAAGCAACCAACCAACCAATCAACCAACCAACCAACCAAGCAACCAACCACCCAACAAACCAACTAACCAACCAACAAACCAACCAACAAACCAACCAACCAACTAACCAACCAACAAACCAACCAACAAACCAACCAACAAACAAACCAACCACACAAACAAACAAACAAAAAGCCAACCAAGCAACCAATAAACCAACCAACCAACCAAGCAACCAAACAAGCTACCAAGCAACCAACGAAACAACCAACCAAGCAAGCAACCAACCAACAAACCTACCAACCTAACAAACAACCAAACAACAAGCCAGCCAAGCAACCAAGAAACCTACCAACCAAACAAAAACCCAACGAAGCAACCAACCAACCAACCAAGTTACCAAGCAACCAACCAAGCAAGCAATCAACCAAGAAACCAAGCAACCAAGCAACCAACCAACCAATCAACCAACCAAGCAACCAACCAACCAAGAAACCGAGCAACCAAGCACCCAACCAACCAACCAAACACCCAACCAAGAAACCGACCACCTAACCAACAAAGAAACCAATCATCCAGCCAACCAACCAACTAACGAAGCAATCAACCACCAATCAACTAACCAAAGAACCAAATAAGCAACCAACTAACTAAGGAACCAACCAACCAAGCAACCAACTAACCAACAAACCAACCAACCAAGCCACCAAGCAAGCAACCAACCAACCAAGCTACCAAGCAACCAATCAAGCAACCGACCAACCGAACAATTAACCAACCAAGAAACCAACCATGAAACCAACCAACCAAGCCACCAAGCAACCAAGCAACCAAGCACCTAACCAAGCAACCAACCAACCAACCAACCAACCAACCATATAAGCATCCAACCAACCAACCAGCTGACCTATCAACCAAGCAAGCAACCAACCAAGCAACCAAGCAACCAAGCAACCAACTAACCAGCCAACAAACCAACAAACCAACCAAGCAACGAAGCCACCAAAAAACCAACCAACCAACCTACCAACCAACTAATCAACCAACCAACCAACCAACCAACCGACCAACCAAACAGCAGACTAATCAACCATCCAATCAATCAATCAATACTCAATTGGACATCAAAATCCCCAGCAGTGGGGGTTGCCCATAATGTGCAAGTGTGCAATTTAAAAGGGTGTGGTACGTACAATGATTTTAATGCTCATAGGGAGTAGCTAAGTACTTGCTATCATAGATATTGTATAGTTACACCGTCCATCTAGTTCATATCATATTTATATCAGTATTCAGAAGGGATCTCTCCATCTCTTCCTAGGGTGCCCTCTAGGTCTCTTTCCCACTCCTTCGCCTGCCAGGACTTTCGCCACCACACTTCCCTTTCTGCTCTCCACATTTTCCTTCCAGCATTCTCTCCTCCTCTCCACCTTCTTCAGTACCGGATTTTAGTCTCAGCCTTTCCCTCACAGTCTCATTCCTGACACGATCCAACCTGGACACACCTGCAATCTTTCTCAGCATCCTCATCTCAGTTGCCTGCAACCTTGACTTTTCCTTCTCTGTTAGAACCCACACTTCACATCCACACATTAGTGTTGGGATTGCCACTGCTTCAAACACTGTTACCTTTGCTTCTCTGCTAATTTCTCTGCTCTCATACACCTTCTTCATTGCCCCCCACTGTCTGCATTGTCATTCCAATTCTTCTTTCCAGCTCACCCCCCATCTTCCCATCCTCACTCAACTTTACCCCCAGATACACAGTCTCTTTAACATTCTTCACCTTTTCTCCATCAATCTCTATGTTACACTCTGTTGGAACCCTACTGAAGACCATTGTGTTCGACTTACTCCAATTAACTTTCAATTTGTGCTTTTTCATTGCCTCATGCAGCTTCTCAACATTCCACTTTAGTTCCTCTTCACTCTCTGCCAGTAACACAGTGTCGTCTGCAAACATAGTTACCTGTATCTGGCAGTTGTTCAAGCCAGCTCCCCCTCTAAACAGGGGAAGAGCCTCCTTCAACACCCTGTCCAGGTATATGTTAAACAGCCAAGGTGACATGGGACACCCCTGCCTTACTCCCCTCTGTACTTCAAACCAGTCTGTCATTTCCTCCCCAACAAACTACGTAACTAACCATCCAACCTACGTACAAACTACTAACCAACCAACCAACCAACCAACCAACCAACAAGCCAATCAAGCAAACAACAAACTAACTAACCAACCAACCAACAACATACCAACAAACCAACCAACCAACCAACCAACCAACAATCAAACCAACCAACCAAGCAACCAAGCAACCAACCAACCAACCAACAAACAAACTAACCAACAAAGCAACCAAGCAACCAACCAAGCAACCAACCAACTAACCAACCAACAAATCAACCAACCAACAAACCAACCAACCAATCAAACAACCAACAAGCCAACCAAGCAACTGACAAACCAACCAACCAACCAACCAACGAAGCAACCAACCCACCAAGCAACCAACCAAGCAACCAACCTAGCAACCAAGCAACCAACCAACCAATCAAACAACCAACAAACCAACCAACCAATCAAACAACCAACAAGCCAACCAAGCAACCGACAAACCAACCAACCAACCAACCAACGAAGCAACCAACCCACCAAGCAACCAACCAAGCAACCAACCAAGCAACCAACCAACCAACCAACCACCTAACCAACAAAGCAACCAACCAACCAGCCAACCAACCAACCAACAAAGTAATCAACCACCAACCAACCAACCAAAGAATAAAGCAAGCAACCAACTAACTAAGCAACTAACCAACCAACCAACCAATCAACCAACCAACCAACCAAGCCACTAAGCAAGCAACCAACCAACCGAACAACTAACCAACCAACAAACCAACCAACCAACAAAGCAACCAACCAACCAACCAACCGACCAACCAACCAACCAAGCAAGCAACCAACCAAGCAACCAAGCAAACAAGCAAACAAGCAACAAAGCAAGCAAGCAACCAACCAACCAACCAAGCAACCGACCGCCTAACCAAGAAAGCAACCAACCAACCAGCCAACCAACCAACCAACAAAGCAATCAACCACCAACCATCCAACCAAAGAACAAAACAAGCAAACAACTAACTAAGCAACCAACCAACCAAGCAACCCACCAACCTAACATTGAACCAAGAAACCAACCAACCAAGTACATACGTAACCCACCAACCAACCAACCAACGAACCAACCAACAAAGTAACAAAACCAACCAACCAACCAACCAAGCAACCAACTAACCAAACAACCAACCAACAAAGCAACCAACCAACCAAACAAACAACGAACCAACAAACCAACCAACCTAACATTGAACCAAGAAACCAACCAATCAAGTAATCCACCAACCAACCAACCAACCAACTAACCAACCAACCAACCAACCAAGCAACCAACCAACCATCCAAGCAACCCACCAACCAACAAACCAACCAAGCAACCAAGAAACCAACCAAGCAACCAACCAACCAACCAAGCAACCATCGAATCAACCAAACAAAGAATCAACCGAGCAACTAACCAATCATCAATCAATCAATCAAACTCATGAATGAAGCGTTTAGTCTCCCATGTGGGAGGTCGCCCTGGTTACAAGCTACAGACAGAACTAGCTATAATCTATAAATGCCTTAACTCTTATAAAAGACTGCATGTTACTTAGTGTACTGTTAATCAAAGTTACAGCTCCATTTCTTCCTGGGTCTTCCTCGAGGGCGCCTTCCTGGAATCTCTCCATCGTAGATTTTCTTCGTCACTCTGTTGGTACTCATCTCCTCTACCCTTTGTTTCCAGTTCTGCTGCCGCTTCTTCACCATATCCAGCACTCCCTCCTGCTTCAAACTGCACCTAAGGTCCACATTCCTCACTCTATCCAATCTTGAAACCCCCTCTATCCTCCTTAACACCCTCATCTGCATAGCTTCTATTCGCCCCTTATGCCTTGCCTGCAGAGTCCACGC